>JAFHBW010000333.1:0-44091 GCA_019022765.1 Westerdykella sp. P71 | reverse complement strand
TGTGGGCAAGCTCCTTGCTTGTGCTCCTTTTTTGGGTGTTTAGTGATTTATGGCAGGGGATTGGTTTTGTTTTTTTTTTTTTTTTTGATTATCACACTCTCCTGTCACTTTCCATTACTTCTGCCTGGCGTGGCTGGCTCTCTTTGATTTACTGCTACCTCACTTTGACTTCCTGGTCAATGAGTCGCTGTTTCAAAACCTGTCACTTTTTCAAGTTTATCAATCGGTTGTTCTCCCCTTCCCATTATACATAATATTTGCCTTTTCGAATATTGCTGTTTCTACCTTGTCATGTCACTCTTCATGTCTTATCATATATTAATTACATATTTCTAGGGACCCATCACACCGGCCTTTCTTATTTGCCCCCGTCTGTCTGGTCTCTTTCCATGCTCATCCCCTATCCAGTTCCTTCCAGTCAGTTTATACGTCCACCTCCTTGATGAGAATGATGTCGAAAGTATTACGATGACAGCGCGGGTACTGGACTCGCTGCGTCAATATTTCATTAGTGCAAACCGCACAATACACGTCAAATGTTGGTCGCCAGCAGGCTGTCAACGCCCAACCCGCGCGAATACGAAAACGTTCTGCAGAATCGCGGCGGACAAAAATAGACAGCATAACGATGAAAGCAATGATGCGAAAACAGTTGCTTTGGTAGGTTCTAACCAGTTCTATATTTGTTTAATTTGCGTAAGACTCTACTTCTAACTCCGACCTTTTCTTCTTGAACCCTACGCGATCTTGATCGTGAGCTTTCCAAAGTGCTTCTGATCCCACATGTATTGGTAAGCATCCCTGAGATGGTCCAAGTCAAACACCTTCTCGTCGACGATGGGGTGAATGTTATTGGCCTCCACGGCGCGGTTCATTTCCTCGTACTGCAGCCTCGAACCCACGAGCACACCGCGGACAGTGCAGATGTTATTCAAGCACTCGAGGAACGTGGGTTGGTCCTTGGAGAAGCCTCCAATAAAGCCGATGATGGAGATGACGCCGTCGATCTTGACGGCCTTGAGGGACTGCGCCATGGTGGTCGGGCCGCCGACTTCGACAACGTGGGTGACGCCCAGGCCGCCCGGGGTGAGCTTCTTCGCTGCCTCGCCCCAGTTGGGGTTCTCCTTGTAGTTGATGACGTGGTCGGCGCCGTATTTCTTCAGGAGTTTGGCCTTCTCGGCGGAGGAGGTGGTGGAGATGACGGTTGCGCCGGCGGCTTTGGCGAACTGCAGATGATTGTTAGAATCCATTTTCCCCCAGTGGGGTTGTTGGGAAGTGCCGTGTGTACCTGCAGCGCGAAAATACTAACACCGCCGGTCCCCTGCGTCAACACCGTGTCTCCGGGCTTCAGCGCCCTGCTCTCCAACCCATAGAGCGCATTCCACGCCGTCAGCCCCGCGCAGCTCAGCGTCGCCGCCTCGCCAAAGTCCAGATTCTGCGGCTGATGCACAAGTCCCTGTTCGTCGAACGTGCCGTACTCCCTCAGCGTTCCGTGCAGGGCTCCGCCGAGGCCCGTGGACAGCGCATCCGGGGTCAGCGAGCCGGCGAGATGCGCCTGGTTGAAGAGAGTGACGACCTTGTCGCCGGGCTTGAAGCGGGTGACGCGCTTGCCGACGGCCTCGACGACGCCGGCGCCGTCAGAGCCGGGGACTACACCGTCCTTGACGGGGAAGGGATATTTTCCTTTCGGGATGATGAGGTCGCGGTAGTTGAGGGAGGCGGCGTGGACTGTGGAAAGGGCATGTTAGCATATGCACATGTCATCTGGTGTGAAACGGGATGGGAAGCTTCAATTGTACGGAAAAAGCATTTGAACAGAGGATTGGTAAAGGTGGGGAGGGCCTACTCTTGACGAGGACGTCTTTGTCGCCCAATTCGGGGATGGGAGCCTTCTCGTTGAGCTTCAAGCTGTCGAAGCCATTCTGGCCTTCAACGGTCCATTGCTTAGCATGTGAGGGCGGTGCCATTGTGATGGAGTCTGAATTATGCGGAGACGCTTGGTGAAAATGTGGGGAAGCAGTAGTAGGTACAATTGAATTGGATCCTTTGTAGGTATTGGGTAGCGATCTAGATGGGATAGATTACCAAAACGTGGTTTCCGGAATCCGTGGGTGTGCCTTGCATTTAATATGTATTTAGACGGCCCTTCCTTTGGAAGCTACCAGCAACAACGGATGTGGAGTTTTATATCCATGACGTGGGGCCCTTTACCTTGTCCATCCCCGGGATCGAGGGGTCTTCGCCCAGGTTCTGTGGTTTTTCGGTGACGCATGTCTGATTTGATCCAGAAGGGGGGCGGTGGGCCGATGATGACCCTGGTGGATCGATTTCTACGATTTCTAAGCTCGTGGGAATTGCTTGATTGGGAGGGACGGCCGGTGGTCGTTGGTGTCAGAGAATCTGGGGAAACGGTCGGACTTCCCTCGGCATCTCTCGGCGATCGGTGATAGGTGGGACGGAGTTCCGAATCCAAGGTTTGCGATTGGGTATAACTAACGCGGATGTGGATTAGTAATGACATAACTACATGTGAATTCGATGCTGGAGAATCATCGCAAAGCTTTGAAATCCCTGAAAAACGGACGAGAAAACGGAGAGTGAAAGAGATGCCGTGGTCTATTGCCGTTGAGACTTGCCTTACGCCTCTTGTCCATGGAAGAGTTATACACGGTAGCGTTTCGGATCGGAGGAATGGCAGCTGTGAAAAGGGTCAAAGATGATGCTAGTCGACATCGAGAACTAGGATAGTTGGATTGGTCTTACGCCCAAGTATTCCAGTGTGACCATGACCTCTAAGAATATCCGCCCCCACGTCGGGAAAGTTTCTGGAAAAGTTCTCCCGCCATCGAAACAACATACGACAGCTGCAGAGTCCTGTGAATTAATCAGCCTCATTGAATGGGATGTCTTCTGAGTATCATCCCCTTTTTGAACAGTCCGGGAGTTTACTCGTGGATATCCTGAACAATCTTCGGTGCCTGAAAGGCCGTAGAGCATTTCCCAGCTGTCTAAAGCCACTGAGATGGATGGTCAAGTCTTGGGCGAGGATCAACGACAATCTGACACTGCTTCACCGTGTCCCTTCCTACGAATACTCCTCCTCATCAAAGTCATCAAAAATCCAATGCTCGCATAGCCTCGCCCTCTCCTCATCAGACTCAGCTGAATCGAGCGCATCGTCCTTCAGCTTCCTTGCGCGTTCCTTGGCCTCCTCATACTGATCAACTGGCACCCATCCCTCAGGACCAACGCCAATAACATCCCTGCAAGCCTCCATTTGCTCGTCTGCCTCCTCTTGCGCAGCATACAGGCGCAGACAGTCGGTCACTTCGTCTTCCGAGAACACGATCGGACAACGGGGCGTCGGTTCGTCGCTCGTGCTCGAGCTCGATGGGCTGGCTATCTTCGACCAGTTCCTTGTCAGCTGGATAAGGTCGGCTTTGAGGCTCACGTTATCGCCTTCCCAGGGATCGCTTGCGCGATGGAAGAGCCTGCGCCTTAGCATGCTCAGATCGTATGTCATGGCATCGTAGTGTGTCGGGTTCAATTCTGCGGTCCTTGTGACGTAGATGTAGTGGAGTTGACGCTTGTGCAGGAGCATCACTTGCTCGAATTGTTCTCCCTCGCCCAGGTCGTCGAAATTGGGAGGGAGTTCGGGGGGTGTCAACGAGTCTGAGACGCTGTCACCGTAGTTCTGGAAGCTGTTTGGGATGCCGGATTGTAGGAAGAGGGGGAGTATTGCGCAGTGTTGCCAGTCGATCAGGCCGGTGATCTCAAGGCTATCGGAAACAAACACGTTGTTGGGTTGGAGGTCAGGACGCCGTATCGTCGGACGTGCGAGAGTGTCGTCCCCGTTCGGTGTGAGAAATGGCACGATTCGTAGGTATTTCTCCAGATTGTCAAGATGCTCCAAAGGTGACTGTTTTTGATAATTGTATATCTCTCTGCGCAGACGTTGAAAAGGGTGGAGCGGGCGTCCGAATTTCTTCAAGTATGCACTTTCCTTCTTCGCCCCGGCTGCAAGAGCCGCTGTTGGATCTGTGTCTTTGCGGGGATATTTAGTTACGGTTGCTAGTAATTCAAAAAAGGATCGTTGATAAAAAGTGTAACTGAATACGTAAATAATGGAACTGATACGTACATGGCCCACGATCAACTTCGAGACCGAGTCGTTTTCCATACCATAGGCCGAATGTTGTATCAGGGCCAATGCAGAAGCGACCCTGTGCAGAATGGGAGGTAGGAATGCCAACTTTGTTGGATCCAACCGGTAGATCCTTGGTGTAGTACAGACTCCCGCTTGCTGGAAACTGGAGAGCAAATAGTCGCGACTCCAACTCGACAAGTTCGGTGACAATGGTGATCCCAGCCTTTTCGGGCATGTCAAACCATATATCACACCCAAGTTGGTACCGCGGACGAGCTCCATGAACACATATTCAGTGCCAGCAGCGTTTTTCGACGTGGTTGAGTAACCGTAGACCTCGGGAACGGGTATGCCGTGCACACGGAGAAAGTCCAGCGTTGCGACTTCGCTAGCTACAACGAGGTCCTTTGGTTCGGTGACGGGATAGGGGATGCGTCCAACGAACTGAAAACCATCGCGCATAGTGATCAGGAACGTTCGATTGAAACCCCCTTCAGCCAGCTTTTCGAAACGAGCAACATCTTGTGCATTCTGGTTGATAGATGCGGCCGCGAGGCGCTTGAACTCGGATACGTTGAAAAGACGTCTTCTTTCGGAACGCCTCAGGGCGTCATTGCAACTTCAGTCCATATTCAGTGATGAGCTTCAACTTGAATAGAAGGGTTGACAAACACCCATCGGCCGGAAGTATACTCGAACGATTCAGAAGGGTCCTCTGTTGATTGGCCATGCAGCAAACGAATTGATTCTAGGAACGAACTCCTACCCCTTCAGAGGGATGTAACTCGAGAAAAAGGTCGATAGAAAGGAGGAATAATCAGACATCTATTGAAATATCGACGATATATCAACGCGTTAATTGTAAAGGATGGCAGTGTGAGACGAAGGATTCAATCTCCACGAGCTGAAGCGGAAGACGATTCGGTCAGCTCCCTGCGCCTGCATATCCGTCGGTGCTTCATCCACCGCTCGCTCGGAACCTCGGAACTGTGTAGGAGCTCCATTCCGATGGTTTAGTCAGCAAAACAGAGCAAGTTGTGGTTGTCGCACAAGAAGGGATGGCCCTCCACAATTCACGCTACAACTCCCTCCCGTGGAACTTGTACTGCTCGACGCGTTGAATAACGCGCAGAGGTACCCATTCCCCGTCGCTGCCCTCAACCGCAAAACCTCAACCCCTCGGCAAAACCGCAAAACTCGTCAATTCTAAACCCGCACCATGCCACCGCAAGCCCCTCCACCCTCGCAAGAAGCGAAGCGAAAAGCAGCGCGAGAGGTAAACAAACCACCTCCCCCCAATCTCCATCTTTGGACGTAAGCTCACCTTTATTTCTTCCCAGGTCATCGACATCCTCCACGAAATCGCAACCCTCCTCGTAAGCAGCCGCTCCCCCTGCGGCACAGCACAACACGTCGCACGCCGCACGCAACAATCAGGATAACTTACAAGAATAGAACACCCACCTCGACAGACAGCAACTCTCGTACTGCGTGTCTCTGATCGAGAATGGCGCGAACCCGGAGGCTCTGGCGGTACGTGAAACTTTCCCCGTTCCGTTTCCTAGGGAACAAACCTTTTCTTGCGTGTGGACGCAGCAGTCAGCAGAAGCAGATGCAGCTGCCGCGCGCTTACTTGGCTACGCTACATCTACCTCCATCCGAATCCCCGGCTAACAATAGTCCTGTTTTGCGCGGAATATAGAACGTGATACGCCAACTACGCGAAGAGTATCCTGTTGAAGAGGAAGGGGAGGGGGAGCAGCAGCAGGTTGGCGAGGGTGCTGCCCGATGAGCGCGATAGAGGAAGCAGCACTACTGCACGAGACGGAGAGGAGAGCTCTGCGCGTTATCGAAGCTCGCACACTTCGCAACAGACCCGATCCCGGGTCGCGATTCCGGACGTTGCTGCGCCGCGCGCAGATATGAGCAGGTATACTTGCGCGTTGGTGTTTCTGCGAATCACACCGCTATTGGGTGGACGATATGATGGCTATCTATGCTGTCATGCGGACGTATGGCGCAGGGCTGGAGCTAGCCAGGCAAGAGTAACCGGTATACGGCGCCTTGAGAGCTTGAGTGGTGGTGGTGGTTGAGGAGGGGTGGTGGAAGCGGGGCAACAAAGTGAGCTCAGGGTCCGGGAAAGCCAAGGGTGAGACGTGATGCAAGGTTATCGCGATCTCGAGGATGGATGGCGAAAGCGATAAGAGGGTGTGTTGGAAACTGGGCAGAGGGATCGAGGTGGTGGGAAGGGAGCCTGGTGCCTGGGTTTTGGGCTCGAGATGGACTTGACCCTGACTCTGACTTTAGGCCCAAAAAGTGTGTGTGGGTGAGTTGACATGGTGCCTGCACTGCAAGCAAAGCAACTCGGTTTAGAAAGAAGGCATTATGGTATGGTATTTGAGATGTGAATCGAAAATTCAAGTTCCACTGCTGAAAACCGCCGGCCATCCATCTAACGACTTCCCCACGTCGGCGACGAACGCCTCTGCCTGAAATTCCCCTTCTCATCAGCAACCTTCTCCAACTTCTTCTCCGCACGCCTCTCCTGCCTGTCCAAGAACCCATTATACACCGAAGGTAGAATGCGCTTCGAATCTGCAAATCGCGAATTAGCCACCCCATTGCTAAACAGAATCCACTGAATGCAGTGGCAGTGGTGAACTTACTCGCATGCTCGGCATCCCAAACAATCCCATCCGCGCCCCTCTCCCCCGCGACCTTGACCGCCTCCTCCAACAACGCCTCGCCAACCCCTTTCCCCCTATACTTCAGCTTCACCGTCCAAGCCCTCACGACCGCCTTGCCCCTCCTCCTCCTCGTCCCCCTCTTCTTCGCCCCCTCGCTGTTATCCGCCCACCCCAGCACCAACGCCCCGATAATCTCCTCCCCCCACTTCACAACCACGACCCTATCCTCACCCAGCCAGTCCCAGCCAATCTGCTCCGCCAGCGCAAGGTACCCGCCCACCGCCAGACGGATCGCGAGCAGGTAGATAGCGGTGAGCCCCGCGAGCGTGGTTGCCAGGAGAAACAGGTCGTCGGGCGTCTTCCACATGTACTTTGTGAGGACGGAGACGGCGAGCGCGTACAGGGCGAGGTTGAGCGGGTGGTAGATGAGCGCTTTCGCGGCGGACTGGCGCTGCTGCGCGATGCTGTCTGCGACGAGGCGGAGGGCGGTCGTGCGGTCGGCTGTGGATTCCGCCGTGTAGGTTTGGAGTTGTGGGAGGGGGTTGGTGCCGGTGGAGAGGGTGGTGGGCGGGGGGATGGCGAGGGCGGCGCTGCCACCGCCGTTTTTGGACGCCGCGGGTGCGGAGGCCGACATGAGGGCGGATTCGGAGGGGGAGGCGTAGGGGCCTGGGAGGTTGTCGTGGGTGGTGGATGTGGAGAAGGAGAGGGGGGATGGGGGTGGGAGGGGGAAGCCGGAGGGTGCGGCGCGGAAGTTGGGCGTTAGGAGGGGAGAGGGGAGGTCCGGGTCGATGCGCAGGTTGGCGCTGAGGGAGGTGAGGAAGGCTGGGGAGTGAGGATTAGCTATGATTGAATTTTTTTTTCCTCTCCTCGTCAGGCTGAGGTGGTGGATTGGAGATGGGAAGAAGAGGGTTGTAGAAAAAGCTGGATATACAGGGGGTGCAGGAAGGGGGTCTAGNACNNNANAAAATNNGNAAAAAAAAAANGAAAAAGGAAACTTTGAACAAGTGTAGATCCACGGTGAGAAATTAGTGAACACGTGGTGAAATACTCACCGGCACTGGTCCGGAAACCTGGGATCGCAGGAATCAATTTTTCGGAACTCGAGTAGTGGTTCACCGTGACCTGCGGCACGGATGTGGGCGCCGGTTGCTGGAGGAGGCGTGGTGGAGGCGCGAGACGACGCATGATTATGGGTGAGTATTCGCAGTTGAGTAAGGGGTGATGGCGGTAGGAGTGCGTGTCTTGATGTGCGTTCGACAATTAAAGGGTAAACCGTGGATATGGACGGCAGCAGTAGGCGTAAAGGTAGGCGTAGGTATATAGCACCGTGTCGACGGTAAACCGGCAACACTATTCGTCTAGGAGGTTTCAAACTGTTGCAAGATGACGTTGATCTGCCAGAGACAACAACAATAAAAGGATGGTTGAACGGAGCCCTCAACAGGCCATTAGGTAGATAGGTAGGTAGGTAGGGGGATATGTAAACGTTTCTTGCACGCAGGTTCTTTCTCCCCCAACAAAAAAAGATCTGGAGAAGAGAAGAGGAAAAAAAAGGCTTGTCAGCTGGCAAACGAGCGGGAAGCCCGTGCCCATAAGTATCAAAACCTCAACAGCCCCCGGAACGCTCTGTGCAGAGCCAAGCACACGAAACCCTGGAGCGAGGCGTGCGAGGGTCCCACAGGTCGATCCAGCCTGAGCCAACAAGATGCCAAGGTGCAGCGTTCGGCGGGATCATGGATGATGGATGGGGAGAGTTTAAAGTTGGGGCAGGATTTCGCGATGCGGCGTTGGGAGAGGGCCGAGAGGAGAGGGCCGAGAGGAGAGGGCCGAGAGGATCAGAGGCACTGAGGCAGAGCCTACCGCGCCGTGTGGAAACACCGACGGCTTATCTTGCATGGTGACGACGCCAATCAGCGCTATGGATGGCGCCTGGTGCAGCGTATTGTAACGGCGAGGGTCTATCGTTGCTCTCCGCTGCATTCCGATGGGATCGTGGTGGTGACTCTGGTGAGCGTCGCCTTGAGGGAACCGTCAATCATGTGCGTCCCTCCGCCGTTGTGCGCATGACCCTGTGCCACCTGGGAAGAGCCAGTAGGGAGAGGAAGGTGGAGAGCTTTGTCTATGTGAGGCGCCGGGATAGAGCTAGTGGTGATAATATTCCCCTATTATGCCTATCCTCTCCTATCCTCGCACTCCTCATAGCATACCGCTGTTCACAACGAAGAACAATTCTCACAATTCTCCCATCAATAACGACCTCCCCCCCCCGGGCCCCCCCGCCTTTTCCCTCGCATCCAGAAAAGTCTCCCGTTCATCACCCCAGCCCCAGAACCACACAGCCTGAAACGTCCTGCCCCAGTGCTCCCCCCGAATGAACCCACAGAAATCCGAAACACGCGTCCCGAAGCACCGACGCAAGACCGTGGCACCTTGCCCGTTTCGCGTCTCAGCTTGAGCACGTCAAAGCTGCGAAGCGCAACTCCCACCCGTTCCCCACATGGCAAAGTCGAGACACGCACGTTTGCGCTGGTTTCGCGGCAGTGGCGTTGGCCTTCGGTGTGTTCATGCCATGACGGGAGCGAGGCAGTGGTGCGAACGAACGCATACACAGTACGGAGTAGGGTCGTTGGGGATGCAGTGATGCACAAGGGGATGCGGGATTCCGAGTAATGCCCTTGTGCTCGTGTGTGGAGTACACAGTACACTCTGTGACTCTGTGCGATGTAGGCCCCCAATGCCCCCATCACTCATATCTCCCCTCCTCCCTCGCATAGCCTCCCCTACCCATACCTTCAGCGTTCGTATCCCCCAACATGCCAACCCAAACTCCTGCCGGCAAAATACAATAACTTATAACCCCTATGGGCCATGATCCCTCATCCCTCATCGCTTCCCATGCCATGCCATATGCCATGCCATCGCTTGCGGGGTGCCCTCCCACCCCGGTCCAGCGCATGCCGCATACCGCCTCCATCGTTTCGGATGCGGAGCTTTTTGTTTGATGCGCCCAGGTGGGTACAGTACATATCCAGTATATCGTCCCTGGATAGGGAAATGCTAGGCGAGGTGCAATGGGAAGGGTTAGGGACCGGGTTTGGGCAGATCGGGAGGGGCGCCGGTAATGTGCATCCAGGATGGGCCCAGCTGTCAACGTAGGGTCGTGATGCGTGCACGTGAAATGGTTTGATATGGTGGAGGAGTTTTTATTTATATTATTCGGACGAGCTCGTGTTCATTTTCGATGACTGGTGTTCTGTTGTGACATTCTATATACTATGCTGACGTCTCTAAGCGGACCAAAATTCCTACTCCCCACTGTACCCACCAAGGCGACAATCTCCATCCCAACACGTCACCCAACACCGAGAGAGCAAATCCTCATCTCACAGCATCAACACGACATGACGTCCGCACAGATGTAGATCAATGCCATTCCACTCCACCGCCTCTTCCAACCTCAAAAAACGGTCTGTATGCGTCAACCATCTACCTCTCACGCAACGCACTATATACAACCCCATAACAGGGAGTGATATACAGCTACGGTATATAGGATATGAATCTTCTGCGAGGAAAAAAAAGAGACCAAGAAAAGCCGAACCAATGCATTTGATGGGAGGGAGTGAAGAGAATCCAACATGAATCCATAGATCGACGAGGCGATGATGAAAAAAGGGAACAAACAACCACAACCCCTCTATCACAATCCCCTCGAATGCGTAGTCGCCTCGCCATATTACCCAAAAAGAAAAGAAGAAGACCGTTTTCAAACGCCGATGCCACATCCTCTCATTACAAATTTCGATCCAGATGTCTCAATTTCCTCCTCCCCCCGCCTCTGCTCAAGATCAAACACAACGTATGGTCAAAGTAGAACGTGAACGCTAATCACTGCGGTATGCTCACTCACTTCTGCTGCTTACTCGGAGGCGCAGACGGGGTCGACGAGGATCCCTCGAGCGTGTGCTCGTGGTCACCGGCCCGGATGATCTTCCCTGCCGCCTCCTGTGAGCATACCTGGCTGTTCAGAACCCACTTGTCGTTCAAGATCTCGGGTAGTGTGGCCCGCTTCTTGGGATCAATCTCCAGCATCCGCCCGATGATATGCCTACTTTCCCTCGGTAGTAAACGCAGGAGCCTCCAAGGACCTTTGATCACCGCTGGTGGTTGCTTCTCTTTATCTTTGTCGTGGTGGCCACGTTCCGTCAAGACCACAGAGTCGGCTCCATCCTTGTCCGCCTTATCGGGCGCCCGGGCTGATGACTGACGGGACGCTGGCTCCGAGCGCGGGGCCCGATGTGTTTCGGATGGATCGTCGGAATGGTGGGTGAGTCTGGGCCCATCGTTCGGCGGAGATATGAAGAGTTTGTAGGAGTTGTCAGACACACGGGGCTGTTTCCATGGGAATCGACGCAACGTCATGCAACAGAATATTATGGCCAGCGACCAGATATCCACGGGCTGAGGGTCGTAAGACTTCGCATCGTAGACCTCGGGCGCTAAATAAGGATCGGAGCCGACGATACCTATCTCTGTTAGAATGGTAGAACGGCATGCTGACGCTGGATTAGAGGTGCTTACCGGTGGCTGGGACAATATCATTTTCGAAAGGATATCGGAAGACGATGGCGCTACCAAAGTCAATGATCTTCATGATCCCATGCTCATTGACCACGACATTGTCCAGCTTCAAATCTCGATGCGCAAGACCCATCTGATGCAAGTAAGTCACGCCATTCAGAATCTGAAGTGTGCAGCAGCTGATCTCCTGGCGGCTCATCTTTCCCGTCATGACAATGGCAAACAGGTCGAAAGGCGCATATTCCATAACCACGTAGTAGTTCCCCTTCTCGTTCACCAGGTCCATGGTTTCGATGATATTGCCGTGATGTAACGTCGAGCCGATGCAGAATTCCGCCGTAACCTTCTTCTTATAGTCTTTCTCCTTTTCGTACGAGTGCCTGGGCCTGAACTGCTTCACGGCAAAGGTGACCCCGTCGCTACTCCGTTTCATCAAGCGTACCGAGCCACCCGCACCTGATCCAAGGACTTTCCCAAACTTTCCGTACTTGCTCTGGAGGCCATGATCATCGGCGAACGGTACACTGACAGAACCCTGGCTAGCGGTGGTGGGCGGCGTCGCGTGTCCAGCACCCTTTCCTTTCGCCGCCTTGACAGAGGGTGCTGGGGACTGGGCTCTCTTCTCCTTGTGTTTTCCCAATTTGAAGAAGCGCTTGAGCTCGGACATCGAGCCATGTTGATGCTGTTTACCGAGCGTCGAACGAGAATCGGATTCGTCTGCGTGCCCATGATGCTTGTTTCCATACCGACCATGTTCGGTGCTTACTCTCGACTTAGGCAAGCTGGTTGTGGACGAAGATGGCGATTCCTCCCTGCGTTTCCTTCTTCCCCCGAAGGCCCCAAAGATGAAGCGAGAATCCAGCGAACCTGGAAGAGGATTGCTCGGTTGCGGGGGTCGTCTGGAGCGTGCGTATGGGTCCTCTCTGTCACCCGCTGGGTTAAGTGGCCGGCCATGGGTCGGTGTGAACGTTCCAGGTGTCCGGTTACCTGGTGTCCGGATACCGGTGGATCCCGACGGACTTGTGTCTCGAGACGGAGGAAAAGAATCCCCCGTAGGACCGACCGAAAAAACTGGAGGGTGTTTTGGATGGGCGCCAACGACTCCCTGAACGTCGGAACCGGAGGTGGGTGGTGGGGTGGAGCGCGGTGAGCGTCGGGGGGAGCGGGGCCGCCGAGGCGCCTCAGCTTCGCGATTGTGCTGAACGGACTCCATGGAGGTGGGTGGTGGTTCATGGGGTGGAGAGATTTGGGGAGTCATCATAGCAGGATCGCTCGCGCGCTTAGGGCCGCCAATAGTGCTGGCGATTCTTCCATCGTGTGAGGCGGTGCCTGCTGGGGTCAGCGGTGGGGAATGCAACGCGGATGCGGGTGGAGATGGGCGATGACCAGCTGCAGAACGACGGACAGAGTGTCCGGAGGGCGTGCGTGAGGCGGGAGAGGGTGAAGGTGCCTGTTCATCGTGTTAGAGCGCAAGTGGGCCCCGGTGCGGCATTTTGCTTACTCTTGAAGGTGGAAGCGATACTGGTTCGAAGGAGAAGTTCTCCATGCGCCGAGCCTGGCAACGATCTTGTTGTATTGCTTCGGACAGTGATCTCAGGTCCTCTTTAGCCTCGGGACTCAGAGGCTGGTTTGGGTGTTGGTCGGCGCCGGTGAGGGCTGCTACATGCTGCGCGGCTTCGGCGGGCTCGATCTCCTCGTTCACGTCGCTGAAGCGCACGCTCTGCGCCGGAACTTCTCGCGTGCTATCGTCCATCGTTTAATCTAGGGGTATATACAGAGTGCTGGTGTAAACTAGGTTGACGATTAGCGAAGAGAATCTCCGGACACACAAACTTGGATGACTTACTGGGTGCCGATGGACTAGACATGTGCAGCTTCCGCCTCCCAAATTGGGCAGCCGCCAACGATGACAAGATGCTCAGAGCCAAAGGATGATACAAACGCGATGCCAACGATAGGAATGAGGCGTAAGCAAGAGAATGTACCTGGGGTAGGCCAATTGTGGTGTTGCGAAGAAAGACCGTCAGAGGAGCTTGATAGATAGACCCCGCGATGAGCGATGACTTAATCACCTCTAGCGCGTAGGTAGCGGCCGAAGGTCTGCGGACGAGCTGCCCAGTGCGAAGGACGTTCCAGTTTGACGATTGCCGATGCTGTCTGTTTTTCTATGCCCATAGACAAGACGAACGGCTTCAGGGCGGCAGGAAAGGGTCCAGAGCCGGTGGAGAGCTTGTATGACTGCTGGTGCGGACCAGTGGCGGGGATAATTGGAAGTAGATTTTGGGGCTCTTAATCAGCCGCAGATCCACCGAAAAAGACGTCACCCGTTCGCTCTCCCCGAGGCTTGCCATCTCTCCCCTTGCACACGACTACTACTACACAGTACAGAGATACTTGCGCTATACACCGTTTTTTGGCTTTCCGAACTCTTATCCGGATATCATAAGTGCGCTCAGGGAGTCGCATAATATCTGTTTCCTCGCTTTGTCCGCACGACCCCCCGGCTGTACCCCTCAACCTCTCCACCAAATTTTACAGCGTCCTTCTGTTACGAGTCCCTGCACTCTCCCCGCGTCGCATAGTTATCTAGTCCAGTGTAGGTTTTTTTGGATACTGCCACAAGAGTTCCATAGAACCATCATGTTTAACTACTTCAAACAGCAGTGAGTTCACCGCGCTAACCCCTGAGCGCCTCCACGATGCAATCACATGTGGACATGGCTTACCAGAGTCCAGATTGGCGAATGTGGCCGGGACCCAGGAGCCCGAGTATGGCCCAACTGCCATTCAGCCCGTGGGCCAGCGAGACGGCGAGCCTGCTTACACGGAGCTTACCAAGGATCATCTGAAGTGGGCAACCATCAACCAAACGTGTGTTGAGACGCAAACATTCTACTTCTTCACCGAGGCTGGCCATATCGGATTCGTGCAGGTCATCTACAGTAATGTGGTGTAAGATTTTGTCCCCAACGTCTCCGCCGCTTACTAACTTCTCATCTGATAGGGGCCTGAGGATCACCTGCCAGTTCAACTGCAAGATATTCTATCCGAACCAGGAGAAGCCGGCGCTTTGGTCTTCCGATCCGCTCTCTAATCACGGCTTCGACGAGGAACAGTATTCCTTCTTCGCAGATAACCTCTCCGTCGAGCTGTCCGAGGACGGCAGCTCCTACACGATCAAGTCGGTCACAAATGAGAACAGCATTGTCGATCTCAAGTTCATACGGACGGCTCCTGGCTTTATGGGCGGAGAGAATGGCACAAGCAATTATGGGACAGACCCGAAGAACCCGTGGGGATCCATGCGACATGCCTTCTGGCCCCGATGCGACGTGGAAGGCAGGATAATCACGAAGGATGGAGAGATCAACTGTAAAGGCCGCGGCTTCTTCAGTTTTGCTCTTCAGGGAATGAAGCCACATCATGCAGGTAAGTCGTCATGCCCCTTTCCCTTTTTCTGAGCAACATGCTCACGGCACCTCTAGCTTCTCGTTGGAATTTCATCAACTTCCAGTCTCCCAGCTATTCCGCTGTAATCATGGAATTCACTACGCCCCCATCTTATGGTTCTACTGTTGTACGGGTTGGAGGTATTGTTGCACATGATAAACTCCTCATGGCGGGAACTTCTGGCCTTGAAGTTAAGCACACAGAGAGTGGACAGGATTCCGACAACGATTGGCCACAGCCTAGCGCTGTTGCATGCCACTGGAATGGCAAGACGGAAGACGGAAAAGAAATCTCGGCGAATCTCGTTGGCGCCATTGGCGACCGTCTCGACCGCGTCGACGTGATGGCCGAGGTGCCCGGGTTTGTGAAGACGATTGTCGCAAGCGCTGTTGGCACGAAGCCGTACATCTATCAGTTCGCGCCCAAGATGACTCTCGAGGTCAAGATTGGCGATGAGGTCAAGACCGAGGAGGGTTCGCTATTCATGGAAGCGACATTCATCTCATGAGCAAACGGTCGCATTTACTAGAGCCTTTATCGTACACGTCGCAGGACCGGTGCCTGAGATAATACCCTACTTAATCAATATGGACTACTTTCGCTTACCGCATCATGTGGAAGCCAGTTCCGTTGTTCGTGAGAGTGAGAGTCCTCATGATTTTGTCCACTGCATGATAACCCCCTATCTCACCTGTGCGGTGAGAATAGTTCAATCCACACCGCTCTTTTCTAGCCAATGGTGAAAGGTTTGCAGCTCTCCTCTCTCCATGTTTTGTACGCTCAGATTCGCTGCCACCCACTCTGCTCTTTCCCCTCACCGCCGTGCCACGTCAACATGTGATATCGCGTCCCAAGCCCCGCGTCGACGTCGCGGAAACGGGTAACGGTAACGCGCCGGCGCGAACCGTGTGGCGGTGCACCCCCGCGCTTAACGATACGACAACATGGACGAAGCTCAACTTCGCCTTTATCTTCAATCTTTCCTCATTCTACACCTCTCACCATCCACAACGAAATGCCAAAAGAACGCGCGCAACCATTTTCCGGCGTACACCGCTTCGTCCCCGTCCCCAGCGGGACGAGCTCCTCGCCACAGGTCTCGAGGGCCTCACAGCTGGGGCTCGGGCTAGGCGGGAAGGGCGCTCTCGGACTCGGAAAGGGAAAATCCATGAAACGGCACAAGTGAGTTGGACCAGCATGGCGTATAGTGATCTCAGTACTGACTTCACTGCATAGGAAAATCCCGCGAGATACCATCTACGGCATAACAAAGGGCGATATACGGTACGCTGGCCCTCCACCGATCGCACACCTCATCGGAAGCTAACTACGATGCTTAGACGGCTCGCACGGCGCGGAGGGGTGAAGCGCATCAGCGCTGATGTGTATGAAGAAATTTGGTCATCGCTCAAGGCAAGACTGGAGCTCGTGAGGCCCCCCGCGTCCCGTGGTTTTGCGGCCGAATATACTGACATGTTGGTAGATCGTCAGGCGTGCGGTCGCTGTGGCGGGTAAGTTTGTCGTACTGATGGAGTTGGACGGAGCTGACAGGATATGAACAGAGCATACCGGACGAAAGACGATCGTTGTACGAGACGTCATATACGCCCTGAATGGGGTAAGTTCTGATATATCCGTCCTACTCTACGCTGCTAACGAAGATCAGCTCGGCAAACCGATCTATGGTTTCGATCCAGCTTTTGCTTAGATTATCTTATTCGGAGCTCCAGTGCACTTAGAGCGTATGGCGAAGGGCGGAATTTCGGGTTCTTTCTACAGCAGGGCGTTTCCGGTGTCGACTGCTTTCGGGTATATGTCCGTCGAGCGAGTTGCATAGGCGTTTGGGTTCTTCAGTCAATTCGGCGTGCTTATCTGAGGGAGTCTTTCGGGTGCTTCGAGGGCTCATTGCCTCGCACCATGGTGGAAATAAGAAATGCCACAGAACAAAAGTCACATCTCACAACCATCATATGACCGTGCTTGAACTTGTTTAGATTGGTCTCTCGTCAGAGTTGTAGTTGAGTCATTCGCTGAACTAAGACAAAGTCGCCGGCGAAAAGCGACTCGCGCGTCTACGCAAGTGATTTCCCATCGACCAAACCCACCCCAACTTCCCCTTAATCTGCTCTCTCCCATCGTTCACAGTGTCACGCAATAGTTCCCTGCAGGAAGTTGTAACCATATCCCGGGTCTCTGTGTCAACGCATGTCGGGATATTCTCCTCGACGAGTGTCAGAATACTTTTCTCGAAGCTCGCCAGCATTTCCAAGGCCACTATTGTCATCGCCTTCACGTCCTCCACGCTCAAAGGCATGTGCTCCAAATACCAGCAGCAGATCCCACAGAGGGCCTGTTCGAGGAAGTGGCCAGCTATGGAGGTGAAATGTGTGGCTGTGAATTCTGTGACTGTGGAATGTGTGGGGTTGCCGAACATACCCCCTATGGGCCTGAGGCAAGTGACACTATAATTCCAGTGGAGGTTCTGGTTAACGGAGGAGGAGCACGAGCGGAGCCACTCCCCCATGTGGTAGGCTCCTATGTTCTGGTGCATTTCGGCCAGTTTATCCTTCATCCGTTCCGTATATTCATATGGCCGGGTGGTTTTCGTGCTACGCCAGCGACTTAAATCGGTCTCCGATATAGTGCCGCTCATTACAATGTGCCACAAGAAAGAACTCGTGATCACGATGTGCAGATTGCGATTCTCCGCTAGAAGCTGGTGGTGCGCGGCTGGGATCCTACCGAGCCATACTCTAATCCATGAATAGTGAGCATATTCGGAAAGGTGGAAACGAAATTCCGTGCGAGTGTAGAACAGATGGGCGAATTCGTAGCGGAGTTTGCGGCAGGCGCGGAGCGGTGATGGGAAGAGCTTGTCCATGGAGACCCGGTGGAAGAGGCTACCATCTTCGTTTCTGCCGGCGGGCCAGGCGATATCTACGGTGGAGGGGACGATGTACGTGAGGATCATGAAGTAGAGTTCGGCGGGGAGGTCGCCCAGAGGGGCAGGGTTTCGACGGGTCGGCGGGCTCGATTGTGAGGGGTCGCGGCGGAGGGACTGGGTCTATGATACTTGGCTGGAGAATTGGTGCGGTAGGGGTCGAAGGTAGACTGGAAGCTTTGCCATCACTGGTACTTAGGGGTGTGTGCGTTCTCTTGTACGGTGGGGTCTGTCTAGCAGCAGAGGCCTGGGTCGGCCATAGATAGGATGGAGGGGTAGAGTTTGAATCCATTCCCAATTGAATTTGGGAAGTCCACTTGTGAATAAAAGTTCGGCGGTTGCGGGGGTTACACTGTAGACCTTGAGATGTTGCTGTGGTGTTGGATTCCGAAAGCGGCTGAAGTGGAAGATGGATGTTGCCGTTCAACATCTTGGCGCTGCAAGGTACTGCGGAGTCGGATGGAATTACGAAATTTTTGAACATGTTTTGCTTGATCTTTATATCTCAAAAGGTTCATAATAATTCATCAATTGATAGTTGGACTGGAAGGCCATATCACGTGTTGACGTGTCTTCCGCTAAACCTTTCTAGGGATGGATCACGTTCCCGCGTCTCCGCATCTTCCATCAACCCAAGACCACCCTCGCTCTAATCCATTCTCCTTTCAATAATATCATGACAGAGTCCATGGACATTGATGGACCGGCTCCTCATGGAACGAAAAGAAAGGCCGATGATACCTTTCCTCTCCCCGCACCCCGTCGAATCAAAGCACTCGCACAGGATGTCGTTAACAAGATAGCGGCGGGCGAAATTATTGTAGGACCTGTCAACGCCCTCAAGGAGCTGATGGAGAATGCCATCGATGCTGGAGCAACCCAACTTGACGTGGTAGCCAAAGAGGGCGGTCTCAAACTTCTCCAAATCACTGATAACGGCCATGGGATCGATGTGTGTTGTCGCCACCCCAATCAATCTTCCCGATAAACTAACCAGTCCACTAGAAAGAAGATCTTCCGATTCTCTGTGAACGGTTTACCACTTCCAAGTTACAGGCTTTCGAGGATCTCAGCTCGATTGGCACGTACGGGTTCCGTGGCGAAGCGCTGGCCAGCATCAGCCATATCGCCCACTTGACCGTTACCACTCGGACGAAGGAGTCGAGTTGTGCCTGGAGAGCTCACTATGCTGATGGGAAACTTGCTAGCCCCAAACCTGGGCAGAGTGCTGAGCCTAAACCTATAGCCGGACGACCAGGCACGCAGATCACGGTCAGTGGAGTAGAGCCACCTCATTATGTCCCTACTGATAAACCGTAGGTGGAAGATCTCTTCTACAACGTGCCTTCACGGAGAAGAGCATTCCGTTCTCCGAGCGAGGAATATGCCAAAATCCTAGAAATGGTCGGCCGCTATGCAGTCCACTGCTACGGCGTTGCGTTCTCCTGCAAGAAACATGGCGATTCTACCAGCGGAATCTCAGTCCCTGCCAGCGCTGGGATGCTGGATCGCATCCGCCAGATCCATGGCGCCGGTATTGCCAATGAGCTCGTCAGCTTCAAGACTGCGAACGATCGATGGGGCTTCAAGTGCGAGGCGTGGATTAGCAGTGCGAATTACAGCGCGAAACGCACGACGATGTTGCTCTTCATCAACCACCGTGCGGTCGACGCTACGGCGATCAAGAAGAGTATCGAACAGACGTATGCTACTTTTCTCCCAAAAGGGGGTCATCCATTCGTTTATCTGAGCTTGGAGATTGAACCTCACCGAGTAGACGTCAATGTGCATCCCACCAAGCGCGAAGTGCACTTCCTCAACGAAGACGAGATCGTCGAAATCATCTGCGACGAGATCCGCAACAGTCTAGGCAAAGTCGACACGAGTCGCTCCTTCATGACGCAGTCCCTTCTCTCCACCAACCCCAAAGTCCCCTTCGCCACGCCCATGAAGCAAACCATTCCCACCATCCCGGCTCCCGACGACACCCCTGAACACAGCATCCTTCGTCCCTCCCGGAAACCAGCAACGACCAAGAAGCCGTACGTGAACAACCTCGTCCGCACCGACGCCTCCGCCCGCAAAATCACCTCGATGCTGCAAACCCGGCCCTCCGTCGGCGAAGGCGAGACCGCCGCAGAAGAACAAGACAACGAACACGAATACACCTACGTCGAACGCGAACCGACCACCTGCCGCCTCGCCAGCATCAAAGAGCTGCGCGCCGAGGTCCGCGACGCCATGCACAACGAGCTCACGGACATCCTCTCGACGCACACCTTCGTCGGCATCGCGGACGAGCGGCAGCGCATCGCGGCGATCCAGGGCGGCGTGAAGCTGTTCCTGGTCGACTACGGGATGCTCTTCAACGACTTCTTCTACCAGGTCGGGCTGACGGACTTTGGCAACTTCGGCGAGATCCGGCTGGAGCCGCCGCTGGAGTTGGAGGAGTTGCTGCGGATTGGCGCCGAGCAGGAGAGGCAGGATGCAGGGGACTCGGCGGACGAGGTGGATTGGGAGGAGGTGGTTGCGACGGTGAGGGAGCAGTTGATTGATCGGGCGGCGTTGCTGGAGGAGTATTTCGCCATGGAGATTACGGAGGAGGGGGAGTTGTGCTGTTTACCGCTGCTGGTGAAGGGGTATATGCCTTCATTGGCCAAGTTGCCGCAGTTCCTGCTGAGGCTGGGCCCGCATGTGAATTGGGTGGAGGAGAAGGAGTGTTTTCGGTCGTTTCTGAGGGAGTTGGCGGCTTTTTATACGCCGGAGTGTTTGCCTTTGGCGCCGCAGAGTCCTGGGGAGACTCGGGGGAAGGAAGAGGGAGGTGAAATCAAGGAGACGGGGAAGGGGAAGGGGAAAGAACGAGCTGTGGAAGAGGTTCCGGAGATCGTGGCGAGGAGGGAGAAGGTGCGGCATGCGGTGGAATTTGTGCTGTTCCCGGCGGTTAAGGCGAGGATGATAGGGACGAAGGGGTTGTTGAAGGGGGTGGTGGAGGTGGCGAATCTCAAGGGGTTGTACAGGGTGTTTGAGAGGTGTTGAGGGGAGAGGATGATAGATGGTAAATGGTCAAGGGGACAAGAGGAGGAGGAAGAAGATGTTTGTGCATATATTATACCCTATCTATGTGTTTACGAAGCTCAGCGACGTTTTGACAGAAAAGAGAAGATTAGACTTCACTGTAGAGTGACGCTACATATTCTACCGCGCCGAAACACGCTCCATGGTTTGCAGTATCTGTTGGGGGTTAGCACTTACATGCAATTCCTTGGTAACAGTACATTCATGTGCGTTCTTTCCAAGGTTCCCAGGGGGTGTTCTTACGATCTCGTACGGAGTATACACATCCGTACGAAACCTGTGCAAACTCCGCGCGCACAACAGCGGACCACGACTGTGCAGCTGCGTACACAGATGCCAATTCTCCCGAAAGGCCACGCCGCAAGAATCCAGTATCGAATAAATCCTCACATGAAAAATATGCACAAAAGCTATTCCGTCCTCCACGGAGATGCATCTACATCTCACGGTTCCCTGGCCCAGGGAAGAAACGAAGATAAAGATAAAGGGAGAAAAAGGAAGTGGTGAAACAATATAAGGAGCCCTGGAGATGTTGGTGAGGGGAGGGAAGGACCCTGCAACGATGTGTAGCACCATGCCGGAAGGGTGCAGTTCACGCGTGCAGAAGCCATGCTGTCGGTACTCGGATGAAATCATGATGGTGGCTAGGATAGGTAGGGAAGGGGAGATGCGGAGGGGGATGTAACGTACTAACGTGGAGGTGCACTTGGTTGGGCGGACTCTGGGGTAGTGTACGGAGTACGACGGAGTGACGGGGAAGCTGTGGAGAGCGGGAGTGATTTTCATATCGACTTAACATAAGAAGATATGATCCGAGGTCTGATCAGATCGATGGCATCATCTGGGGTGCAGTTATTTTTACACCCCTGGGAGTCGCTCAGACATAGGTATTTGTTGGGTTCCCAAGCTTGAGACCCACGGCGAACAGAACAGCGTGGGTTGAATGGAATGATGCCAGAGCCGCCCACATCAGTTGCTCGGGAAATATACTGAATGGAACCCTGGGTTGAGGAGAGGGTGTGTGAGGCCTCAGAGATAAGAGAGATCTGGGCGATTAAATTCATGCAAGCTGCAGTAAGCTGGGAGAGGGCTCCTCGGTTACGGCACAGTTGCTGCAGCGTACAAGGTAAGGTACGTACGGAGTAGCAGCACCGTCAAAAGCAAATACGAATGCACGTCGTAGAAAAGCCAGCAGACGGATATACTTTGTAGAAGACACTGTAGAACAGGACACGAGCTCAGTTCGTTGGATTTCGAGGTAGAGTGCGGGTTACGGAGTTGGTCACGGCTACGAGGAGATTGGCTGATGGGGTCTTGCTGCAACGTACGACGCGACGATGGCTTCGAGACCGAGTTCCGATGGATTCCAAGATGGTCGATGGACGCTCCAGAGTGCAGGGCTGTCTCGGATGCGGCCGGGGGTATGTGATAGGGCAGAGGGGAGCTGCAGGAGGGTATTGGAAGATTGAAGTTTCATTGGGGACCTGGGCCCTAGTCGTAGCTAGCAGCTCTGCAGTGCTGATGCAATAATCAGCAGCTAACCAGCTAACAATTTCGAGATGAGCTTCTCTTGGATGTTGGGGCCGGGGATAACTACGGTAGGTAAAAGGACCAGTGGAAGCGCTGCGGAATGCGATTCCGAGGTGGTGAAGCTATCGAAAGATGCAGGCTTGATGGAATTCATTTTTGTAAAGGTAGAGAGGAACTATCACGGTTTCTGATAGACGAGGAATAGCCGTGTATACCCACGTGGGATGAACCGGAGGGGCGATAGGACATGGCCTTGCCCAGGTGGCCGGCGGCGCAGAGTGGTGCAGTGGTGGCCTTTGGCGTTTGCGCGCGGCGTTTGTGCGCGGCGTTTGGCGGGGCTGGGGGGGTCGCTGGGGTGAATTGACCCCTGCGGCAAAGAATCCCAAGCAAGACCTAAGCCAAGAATGCACGCGGACGCCTCCTCCTAACGGCGAGCAAGAGCTTCAATGGCGTCGCAAGAAGAAAAATCGTAAGTTTTGTCCCTGGCGATGGATGCAGGGTCGTCCACGTAGAGCAAAGCCCCCGTTTTTCCTTTTGACGACGCGACCATTGCGCGGCAGTCTCTTCCAATCAATTGCGGCCTTCCATCGACGGCGTCGTCACTCGCTCTTCCGTAGTTGTGACCTCTTCTTCTCCGCAAACCCCACGCTCACTCTATGATTTTGTCGCCCTCTCCCCTCCCACTTGACCTCCTCTCTCCTTCACCTTCACCTTCATTTTCGAGCGCCTCCCGAGAGTGCTTCCTCCACTTTCCAATGCGCCGCACTACTTTGTAGACTTCGAATTGGCCCCAGAGCGACGAGGACGACTTTCCACCATGGCAGCAACTGGGTCAGACCACCCTCCTCTGCCTCCTCTGCTTTCTCTTCTCGCCCTACCGCGCGCCCTTCAACTAACCCTCTTCTCCAGATCCATGCATGCCGCGGTTCAAGCGCTCACCACCGCCTTTGCTGACCCCACACTACCCTGCCCTCTTCCCGACGAACTCCTCCAAACCATCGATGCCTTCCTCGAGCGCTACCGCAACATAGAAGAGCACGACGCCCAGCGCTTCCACAAAGACTTGGTCTCCCTCTACAAGAAACATGTTGCCCCCAATCAAGACAAGCATTGGCCCTTCCTCACCGTTCTGCGCCGTGTGTGGCCAGCACTTGGAGGAGACTACCGCTTCCTCGAGTGGTATGACATGATTATACGCCCCACCATCTGCGAGCTGGGACATAAGCGACGCGATATCGAAGAGGCCCGCGCGTTTCTGGTCGACATCTTGGTGTTTGATGCCGACGAGGATAAGAGCGGGGAACTGGCGAGACTGTCCAAAACATGCTGCGACAAGCTGCTGTCCGAGTGGCTGGCGAGGACGAGGATCCCCGATCCCCTGGCTTACACGGCCGACAACGAGTTTGCGAGGCTTGAGGTGGAGAAGGCTTTGGTGGCTTTTGGGAGGCACAAGCCCAAGGTACGTGGAACTCGTCACGCTGGGGCATAGATGAGCATATCTCAACCCACTGGCCGCCCCCCCCAAATGCAACACACAGCGAGACTAACTGTAGCTACAGGAATATCTCCTTGCCCTCGATAATCTCCTGGTTAGAAAGGAAACCAGAATCCAGACCTTCAACCTGCTAAGCGGCTTCGTCCGCCAGCAGCCGCCGCACCTCTACCTCGTCTTGGAGACCCCGCTGATCGAACACCTGGAAAAGTGCTTGCTATTTGACACATCTTCCACTGCCATCGACATGGCCCTGTTGAATCTGATTATGCTTCTGCCGCATATCACTTCCTCCTTGACGTCCGATTTCCATCTTGCCAAGCTCTTCCTCATCTACAGCAGACTGCTGTGCTGGGACAAGTCCACGGCCGCAAAACCGCGCAGCTCCGACGAAAAGCCCGAGGAACAGGGAGACGAAAGCCCCCAGGAAGAAGTGAATGAGGACCAGGATTGGGAACAGCTGCCGCAATCGACCGACTATCCGGATGGCTCTCCTCCAACCATTCTCTACTACTTCACCTTCCTCTATGGCCTCTTTCCCCTCAACTTCATGAGCTTCCTAAGGAAGTCACGAAAATACCTGAAAGCCCAGAATTTCCCAGGCGCACAGGACCTCGACCTGGACCAGGACTTGATCCAAACCAGAAGCGAGCCTTATCGAAAAGTCCATGTCCTGCATCCCAATATGTTCACTACCACCCTCCAGGAGGAATTGTCAGAGCACCGATGGGCCAAGTCCGACCCTGCCGACGTCGTCACCGAATGCATGGATCTTTGCCTGGCCGTGTCCACCGCCTTGTGCGATCCGGGCCCACCTCCTAGCTCTGAGCTACCGCCTCTCCCCGTGCCTGGTGCGCCTCAATCGGAGGGTGCTCAATCGCCGAAAGAAGATGCCGGAAACGATAACAACGAGTCTGCAGTCAGCTGGCGGAATACCCAATCAACCATGTTCGGTCCTTCCGCCACCGGACCTCTTGATGAATTTCCACCACCGCCCAAGTCGCCAAGATCCCCTGGCTCTCCATCTCCGGTGAAACCTCTCGATATCATGGACTCCCCGACCTTGCCTCCTGCCAAAGTAGAGAGTAAGCCAGGACTGGTCGGCGACTCCTTGATGAACAACCCCCTGCAGCTGAATGTCCAGGCCCAGCAAATGCGGAACTTTGTCCAGACCGTCTCCAATGGAACCAGTGAACCAATGGATTTTCATTTCAAGGAGCAGAGCATGGCCGCTTTGCAGAGGGAAGTCATGTTGCTGCGCAACGACTTGAACTTCGAACGCTATCTAAAGCAGCAACATTTGATTCACATCGGACAGCTGCAGAGGAAGCATATCAAGGAAGCGACGGATGCTGCAGAAACGCAGAACCTGATCAATGCGAACCGGACCCTCAAGGCCAGGCTCGCCAAGGCCAATGAACTCTACGCTCAACTGAAGAAGGAGACGATGACGAGCCGCAGCCAGTCCAAGAAGTGGGAAGGCGAGCTGACCACCAAAGTCAAGGCCTACCGAGAGGACCAGAGGGTGTGGCAGAGCAGCGAAGAGGAGCTGCGCTACGAACTGAAGAAGAGCCAACAAGACTGCGAACATCTTAAGCGGATTGTGGAGAAGGCGGAGGCCGGGCAACTGCGAGCGGAGCAGAGGACTCGCGCTCTTGAATTTGAGCTCGAGGACTACGGCAATATGCGACGCGAGCTCGAGGCGATGCAGGAGAGGACCATGGCGTTCGAGGACCAGGGCCAGGAGATGGACAATTTGATCCGTGAACGCGAACAGCTGCAGCTCGACCTCGAAGCGGCGAGAATGATGCTGAACAGCAGAGACGCGGAGCGTGAACGGGCCATTCTAAAGTACGGGAACCGCATCGAGGAGCTGGAAAGGCAATTGATCAATGCCGAGAAGGAGCCAGTCCAGTCGGGACAGTTGCCTTCGTCTGTGCAGCAGATGATCGATTCCGCATTGGCAGCGAGCAGAGCCAAACTGCAGTCTCTAAAGAAGATCCATCGCAAGCTGCAGGACGATTTCATGGAACTGCAAATCAAGCACAACGACCTCGTAGCCAATCTCGAGGCGGAGAAAGGCCGGAAATGGCCTCTGGAAGATCAACACAACTACAGTGCCGGCGGTCCAGAAAAGGAGACAACTCTCTCTCGAAACGTTAGCTTCCGCCAGCACAGCGAGGCGCGTGGCTCCAGGCACCTCGCGCCCCTCATGACCGAAGAATCCTACGACGACTACGACTCCCAGCACAGCCGCTTCAACTCGCCGGTCTCGGTCAACAGCCCCCTCGTGCAGGAAGAACCAAGCCGGCCATCGACTCAGACCCAAGGCCGTCCCGTCCGCCTCGAGAAACTGCACTCCAAACAGTCCAAACGCCCCGCAACAGCAGCGGCCATCGGCTTCGGCCAGGACTTCTCCGCGGCCTTCGGCGCAGGCCCCAGCACGACCTACCGCACCTCGGGCCGCGACGACGGCGCCGACTCCATCGACACGAGCAGTAGCAAGGGAGACCGAGACGGCAAGAAGGACAAGCATGCGCCCAAGTCCGAGGGTGGCAGGGTCTATGGGCGTGGTGAGTTTGCGTCTCCTCCTCCCTCCAACCCCCCTCCCCCTAGTACTGCAAACAACCCGCCGCCATTCCTGGTGTACCCGTTCATGGACCTGACCCCTGGAGCAGGCGGAGCGCAGAATGCAGCGAAGAAGAAGGAGAAGGAGGAGAAGGAGCAGAGGAAGAGGGAGGAGAAGGAGGAGAAGAAGAAGGAGAAGCCGAAGAGTGGGGGGTTTAGGGGGGTGAGGGGGTTTATGTAGGTGGGTGGAAAAGGAATATGGGGGTTGGGGTAGGCTGGGTTGAGCTTGGAGTTGGGGAGCAAGGCGTTCAATCGGGATTTCGATCGAAGGACGATGCAGCTCGTTCAGTTACTGGGGGAGGTAAGATATGAAACTGGATTGAGAGCGAGTGGAATTGCACGAAAAGCGATTGGCGATTTGGTTTTGCCCTTCATAGGCTGGCTGCATGGGCTGGCTGCATCCTGTACAGTGAATAGCGAGGGCATACTCGAAGCTGCAGAAAGAATAAGAGCAAGTAACTTGACCCCGTTGTCTTGGGACACTTACTACCTATCCCGTTGTCTCGAGGCATGTCCTACCCTCAAAGTCATTGCCAATTCCATATACAGACCTCCTACCTCCTCATCTTCGAATTGTGTAATCCCGTTTTCAGTATGCCACCGCCCTCGCGAAGCTGTCCGAAAGAGGTTAGCGATAGCATCGTTATATACCTTGAAACCTGCAGCCTTGCTCCAACTCTCGCCCTTCCTCCTCACACTCTAACTTTCCGCAAGCACTCAATTGGGCTTCCACACCATCCCACAGCACAGAGCAGCCAGATTCTCCTCAGCGCCCTCGAGATAGTCAAGTATGTCCCATGGAATCCGAAGCGAGCCTGAATATTCCCTACATAACAAAATGCTCATTAACGACGTAGCTTAAAGAGTCACGGGAAATGGCGGAAACCAAAGACAACAAGGACAACCAACAATTACCCGAGATTGTCCTCCTGGGGGACTCACTGACGGAATGGGGTTTCTTCGAGCA
The DNA here is from genome assembly GCA_019022765.1 of Westerdykella sp. P71. Taxonomy (NCBI): domain Eukaryota; kingdom Fungi; phylum Ascomycota; class Dothideomycetes; order Pleosporales; family Sporormiaceae; genus Westerdykella; species Westerdykella sp. P71. The sequence continues at coordinate 16,593 of JAFHBW010000333.1, read as the reverse complement.
TAACCGGGGCTTCGGATGGGTGTTGCGGGAGAAGTACAAGGGCAAGGCGAAGGTGGTGAATGCCGGTATGTTATTTCTACTTTTCTTTTCTTTTCTTTTCTTTTCTTTTTCTACGACCAGGACAATTCTCTCCCATGATAAAATTTATGCAATGAAACAATGAAATCACATCCCCCTAACTCCACCATCCAGGACGAGCAGGGTAAGTGCCCCCCATCCCCATCCCCCCTCCCAACTCACAAACCCCCAACTCACACCCTTTTCATAGCTGGACATCCCTCATGCTCCAACCGACCTTCACCTCGCTCCTCGCGCGCGCCACCACCCCGTCCTCCCCTCCCCTCCTCCTCCTCACCATCTTCCTCGGCGCAAACGACGCCTGCTTCCTCCCCGCGGCCTCGGGCCGCCACGCCGCCGACTTCATCGGCGACGAGCTCGTGCCGCTCGACCGTTTCGAAGCCACCATCCGGCTGTTCGTCGAGGAGGTGTTGATCGCGGATCGGCTCGCGGACGTGGGCACCAAGGTGGTGCTGGTGGGCACGCCGCCGATCAGCGTGCCGCCGCAGCATGGGAGTCAGCGGGCGTTTCAGACGTATTTGAGTAAGAGGCGGTATGCGGCGAGGATGATGGAGGTGGCGGGGAGTTATGGGGAGACGGGGAGGGTGGTCGGGGTGGATGTNTGGAGGGCGATGGTGGAGGAGGGGTTGGGTGGGGAGGGGAGGGTGGAGGAGGTGGAGGAGGAGAGGTTGCCTGGTTGTGGGAGGCCCGGGGCGAAGGAGTTCGAGTGGGGGGCTGATGGGTATTTTGTTGATGGGTTGCATTTCGGGACCAAGGTGAGTGAGTGTGTTGTTGGTGGCTTCGTCTCTGTTTGGGGACGGGATGTTGCAGTGGGCTGATTGTCGGCAGGGGTATGATGTGGTGAGTAGGGAATGGATGAGGGTGGTATTGGAGAAGTGGCCGGAGTTGGCACCGGAGAAACTGGGCAAGGGGAAGGAGGACGGGACGGAGGAGGAGAAGTAGACGAGACATGTCGAAGGGATCGAGACAAGGACGACTACGAGATTCGAGGTCGACGGGCCTAGACGGAGACGGCACCAAGACCCTATAATTGGAGGGTATATTTTATATCTCTTCCACGAAATCAAACCGAAAGGCATGTAAAACACATGCCCATGAATCTACCCCCTATTAATCGTATTCCCACTCCCCTTCGGATTTTCCTCTTTGAACTCATCCCACGCCCGCGCTTTCATCGTCTCCTCATCCGCCTTCTCCAAATCATCCTCATCCACCTCCGGCCTGATACCACTCTGCTCGCCACCCCCTTCAATGATGCCTCCCCGTCGCCGCTCCTCCTCCAGGTAGTCATCAATCGACATGGTCGGCAGATTGTGATCGGGTCGAAACACCCCCTTCTGCAGCGTCTGCCGCGTGCTGGTCAACGTGAACGGCCGCAGCGGTCTACCGTCGCTGCTGAGGATCGGCCCCGTGTACCGAAGTCCAGGCAAAGACGCGTCTAACCGGTCGGAATAGTTGTCTCTGGGATTGCGGGCAGCATTGCGGGGGTCTTCTGCTCCTTCGCCCGTCGCAGAAGGTGCCTGCGGAGGCGGCGCCAGGGAGATAATATGCAGCTCCTGCGCCAGCGACTCCAGGCTCTGGAACGTCTGATGCACCATGAACGCCAGGTTCGTCAGGTGCAGTTCGCGCACCGCCTGTTCGTCGTTCTCCGCCAATTTGGGGTTCTGCTGCAGATACTGCAATTTCTGCTTCAGCTCTTTCTCCTGCCGGAACAGCGCGATCTTGGCTTCTCTCCTCGCGGCCGGGTCCTTGGTGCTTGCGGTGGAGAAGAAATCACGGTCTTCCTGGTAGGCTTCGTAAAGCTTGGCGTCTGACCGTGAGAGGATGTCGTACGAGTCCAGGAGTTTGAGGAAGCGCTCGTAGAAGTCTCGCGAGCGGAGGAGGTGCGTTTTCCGCGCTGTCACGTCGCCGCCGGTGTGGATCTTTTGGACCAGTTCCGCAAGGTGGAAGGGGATGGACATGTAGATGAGGTCTGAGGAGGAGATGTCTTCCAGGGATTCGTTGGGGCTGAAGAGGGAGACTTGTTCGGAGACTTTGAGACATTCTTCATATGTGTTGATGGCTGAGGAGAGGGTATCTTGATATGTGGCGCTGTTGGGGTCGGGGAGTGAGGAGAGAGAGTTTCGGGCCCGCTCTGCTTGGCCGAACAGCGCGCGGAGGGACTTGGGGGGTTGGTCTTCCATGTAGTCTTCAAAACTAGCTCTTTTCCGGTGTTTCTCGATGTTCCTCAGTGATATGAAAGTGATGTCGTGGTTCATCAAAGGCGGCACGTGAGTTGGCGTTTTCGTCTCCGCTTAGTCATACATGATCGGGCTCCATGCCCCGCCATCGACGCGATGTCCCCTTGAGCTCCAAGGACCGGTCAGGTTGCGTTATGCGGACCTTGGTACACCGACTTCACTATATGGCATTCTGAGCTGCTGCCTTTAGATAGCGAGTTCTGGGAAGCGGTAAGTGTGGTGAGGCTCGATATGGAGGTCTCCTGAGCAGGTTTGTTTGCGGTCACTGTGCGGGCTTCCGCTCTGACCGTTTGCCATAGCTCTACACTCAGATCTACTTAAGACAACGTCTTGAATTTTCAAACCCAAGCTTTGTTACTGACATCCAAGGAAGAAGAGACTATCCGATCTTCTCACTCACTCTCAGTCAAATTCTTTGATCTCTGTTCGGGGTAGCGATCTCGAGGAAGCGTCTACTCCCCCGCTAGACTATAGATTGCGACAGAAGTCATTGGATATATGCACCTATAGAAAGGGCTGGGTAAATCTCATTGGATTCGGCACCCCAAGCAACTTCATCGGCACCGGCTCTCACAGTGAAAACCGATTAACCGTACCTCACACATCACAAACCCGCCCAACCTCTTGACAGAAGTCACCAACTTTACAAAGCAATGGCTCCCTGGGGTGAGCATCTCACGGAAGCCCAGGATGAAGACGATGTCTACATGCTCAGCGACGACGAATACACGACCCCCCACTCAAACCCGTACGAAACTGACGACGAGTCTGGGGAAGATGATGACCATGACCTCGACGTTGCACACGGTGCGTCAACCTCGGTGGAAATGAGACGAGCCCAGAATGCCGCCTTTGAGCTCTTTGCCGCGACCATGACCGAAGAGATTACAGAGAAGGTGGTGAAAGAGGCCATCAAGAGTTCCAAAGATGAAGAGTTGTCCATTCGAGACATCTTGGCCAAGCAGGAGAACAGTACCCGAATTACCAATGCCCGAGATTACCAAACCGAGTTGTTCCAGCGGGCGAAGGAGGAGAATATCATTGCGGTCCTGGATACTGGGACGGGGAAGACACATATTGCGACGTTATTGCTGAGACATATCCTCGATAAAGAGTTGGAGGATCGGGCTAAAGGCGCGCCACATAAGATTGCCTTCTTTCTGGTCAATTCGGTCAACCTAGTCTTCCAGCAATCGAATGTCCTGCAATGCGGCCTCGATCACAAGGTCCAACCCATCTGTGGGTCTATGGGCACTTCTCTGTGGTCCAAAGCGACCTGGGACAAGCACCTCGAGGGCAACATGGTCGTCGTGTGCACTGCACAGGTCCTCGTGGAATGCATGATGCACTCGTTCATCAATATTCGGAGGATCAATCTCCTCATTTTCGACGAAGCCCATCACGCAAAGAGTGATCACCCTTTCGCACGGATCATAAAGGACTATTATCTCAGCGAAGCAGACGAGACTCAGCGCCCCCGAGTCTTCGGAATGACGGCTTCCCCGGTTGATGCGAACGTCGATGTTAGACAAGCAGCGAAAGAGCTGGAGGCGTTGCTACACTGCAAGATTGCCACTACCTCGGATATGACCCTCCTGGCAAATCACATCACTCGACCGGAGGAGAAAATAGCCGAATATGACAAACTCAAGCCGCCGTTCAGGACGCCTTTCCACGAGGAGCTTAGAGAACGCTATGGCGACCTTCGTGTATTCAGGAAACTGTTCAATACCGCAGAGATCGTTGCTTCGGAGCTAGGTCCCTGGGCTGCGGACTACTACTGGACTTTTGCCTTCTCGGAAAAAGAGGCAGCGAAGACTGAGGCACGAATCCTAAGACAGTTTCATAAGAAGGAAGACAAGGAGGAAACAATCAAGAAGCTCGACGATGACATAGCCCAGTTGCAAGAGGCGGCCAAATTCGTTCAGACTCGCGAATTCCGGGCCCCGACGCCAACGCTGGAGGATCTCAGCTCGAAAGTCCTTATTCTCCTTGAGTGGCTACGACTTTACTACTGGAAATCCGCTGATGCTCGGTGCATTGTCTTCGTGGAACGACGATCCACGGCCCGGCTGCTGAATACTATCTTTGAACACTTAGGAGAATCGAATCTCCACCATGATATTCTTGTAGGGAGCACGTCTAGGCTCGCCGATGAGAACGTCTCCTTGAAAAGCCAGGTCATGACGGTGGCCAAATTCCGGCGAGGAGACCTCAACTGTCTCTTCGCCACCTCGGTTGCCGAAGAAGGCTTGGATATACCGCAGTGTAACCTGGTTGTGCGGTTCGATTTGTACAAAACCATGATTGCCTATGTCCAGTCGCGAGGACGCGCCAGGCATAAGAACTCAAAATACCTGCACATGATCGAGAAAGGCAATCTCGCGCATCGAACCACTGTACATAATGCCTTCCAGGCTGAGAGAGCCATGCGAAACTTCTGTGATGGACTGACCAGCGACCGCCTTCTCGACGACGACGACGTTGATGAACAGATAGCGAAGTTGCTGGCCAGCGACCAAGGATTTCCTACGTTTACCGAGCCAGCGACCGGTGCGAAACTCACATTCAGGTCCAGTCTCGCCGTGCTTGCACATTTCATCGCAACTCTGCCGGCAACGAACCAAGAAGTTACTCTACAGCCTACATACATCGTAGATCACGTTGCCGGCCAGTTCGTGAGCGAAGTCATACTACCAGAGTGCTCGCCGATCATATCCATGCGTGGACATCCACAGAGGAGGAAGGCGTTAGCAAGGTGTTCAGCCGCATATGAAATGTGTCTAGAGCTGCGCAAGAAGGGCTATTTGGACGAAACTTTCCTCTCCACCCTCAAGCGGAAACTGCCCGCTATGCGGAATGCCTTGCTGGCGATCAGTGCGAAGAAGAAGGATCAGTATCCCATGCGCATCAAGCCTGAGTACTGGAACTATGGGTTTGATACCATTCCCGAGGAGTTTTACCTCACGATTCTGGATGCCAGTAATGGACTTGAGCGTCCGCATCAACCGATTGGGCTTATAACCCGGCAGCCCTTCCCCCAACTACCCCAGTTTCCCATCTATCTACCGAACGGGACTCCATCTGATATTGTTTCTCTACCCATGGCGACAGGTTTTGCGGCAACCAAGGAAAAGCGAGAGTTGTTTACCAATCTCACGCTGCAAGTCTACAGTGAGATCTTCGCCAAAGTCTTCGAATACGATGAAGCGAAGATGTCCTACTGGATCGTCCCGTTGGTAGCGGAGAAAACAATGCAGGTCTCCGCGAGCGGTGATCCGGAATCGCTGATCGACTGGGACCAGGTTCGTGAGATCTGCGAAAAAGGGGAGTATCGTTGGACCCCAGAAATGAGCCATGACTTTCTCGCGGACAAGTACATCGTGGATCCGAACGACGGCGGCAGGAGATTCTATTCTAGGGGTGTGGCCCCACAATACAAAGCGACCGACCGGGTGCCAGGCGATGCTCCCGCATACAAGTACATGGAAAGCATCCTGGACTATTCCATCAGTCTATGGGCAAAGTCTCGCGTCAAGTGGCAGGATGTCTGGGACCGCTCACAGCCGGTGATGGAAGTGGAGAAGATCCCGTTCCGACGGAACTTCCTTGCCCATGTGGAGAAGGATGAGGACGAAGGTATCAAAAATCCCATCGCGTACGTGTGTCCGCAACCACTCCGGATCTCGGCACTCACTACGCGCTTTGTGGCCATGTGCTACGTCTTCCCTGCCATCATCCATCGGTTCGAGGCATATCTTACAGCGCTGGACGCTTGTAAACGCCTTGATCTTCGAGTGGGTCCAGCGCTGGCACTGGAAGCCGTGACAAAGGATTCCGAGAATTCGGAAGAACATGGAGTGGAGCAGATCAAATTCAAGAGTGGGATGGGTCCGAACTACGAACGGCTGGAGTTCATGGGAGACTGCTTCTTGAAAATGGCGACGTCGATATCGACATTTGTCCAGCGGCCCGATGAAAGCGAATTCGAGTTCCACGTCCGTCGCATGTGCATGCTGTGCAATAAGAACCTGTTCAGGGCAGCCAGGAAGTACGAGTTATACGAATACGTACGGTCCATGGCGTTCTCCCGTCGTACGTGGTATCCCGAGGGGCTCAAATTGACCAAGGGTAAGGGAATGAAGCGGACCGGTCCCAACGTGATCAAACACCAGCTGGGAGACAAGACCATCGCCGACGTTTGTGAGGCTTTCATTGGAGCCGCCTTCATGGAGTACAACCAGCTGGGTACCTGGGATCCAAAGAACTGGGACGAAGCTGTCAAAGCCGTCAAGGTCCTCGTCGACTCGGAAGACCACGTCATGGAGAAGTTCTCCGACTACTACGCCGCCTACGAGAAGCCCAAATACCAAGTCGCCGAAGCCACGGCCTCGCAGCTCGACCTGGCCGCCAAAATCGAGCAAGTGCACCCGTATCACTTCAAATACCCGCGCCTCCTCCGCTCGGCCTTCATCCACCCGTCGCAGGCCTTCATGTGGGAGAAGATCCCCAACTACCAGCGTCTCGAGTTCCTAGGCGACGCGCTCCTCGACCAAGTCTTCATCATGCACATGTTCTACAAGTACCCTACCAAGGACCCCCACTGGCTGACCGAGCACAAATCCCCCATGGTCTCCAACAAATTCCTCGGCGCCCTCTGCGTCTCGCTGGGTTTCCACACGCACATCCGCCAGAATAACGCAGCGCTCACCTCGCAGATCAGGGACTACGTGACAGAGGTCCAAGAAGCGGCGCGCGCAGCCGAGACCACGGGAGCCGTCGACTACTGGACGCGCGTGGGCACGGAGCCGCCCAAGTGTCTCGCGGACGTGGTGGAAGCGTACGTCGCGGCCATGTTCGTCGACTCGGAATTCGACTTCCGCGTCGTGCAGGCCTTCTTTGACGCGCACATCCGCCGCTTCTTCGAGGACATGACGCTGTACGACCACTTCGCGGACTCACACCCGGTGACGCGCCTGCAGCACCTCATCGCCACGAACTTCGGATGCAGGAATTGGCGACAGGATTACCGCGCCCAGGAGTCTGTGTTGGATCCCGGGGGTGGGACTAAACAGGTCATCGCGATGGTGCAGGTGCATTGTCAGGTGCAGTGGTGGGCGGCGGGGAGTAGTATACGGTATGCGAAGATCAAGGCGGCGAAGATGGCGGTGGAGGCGCTGGAGGGGTTACCGGTTTTTGAGTTTAAGAGGAGGTTTGGGTGTGATTGTGTGGATGAGGTTGGTGCGGAGGTGGTAAAGGGAGAGGAGATGGAGGCGGTGGACGGCGAAAGTGGTGTGAGGAATGGGGTATTTGGGGGTGGTATGGAGGGCGTGGAGGTGCAGGAAGGGAGGAGGGATAGCATGGAGGCGCTTGCAGAGGAGGCTGCGGCGACGGCCATGGACGTCGAGTAGAGCCCCCGTGGCCCCGGTGGCTTCTGCTGTAGGATGTGGTTTTGCTCTTTCGTGTCTCTTACATTGACGGTCTTGGATTTGGAATTGGTTACCTTTTTACAGAGATATTGCGGGACAGGCATATAGTTTGGCTCCTCTACATGGACGGGTTTGGCTTTGGATGAATTCCATGCATACAGCGATACTGTGGAATATGTATATGGTTTAGCGTGCTAGTATCCCTCATTGACGGGTTTGGGTTTGGAAGAGATCCATATTCATGGATATCCACAATCTATACCTACCCATGTCTAGGATCGCGACAAGTCTCCCCACCACCCCTACCTAGTATCAGCCTTACATCTTCCTCATTTAGGATAATTGTTAACATCACAGTCACCATCAAGAGAACCAGGCATTGTTTTTTTTCATGCATATATATATTCCGCACTCATCTATCTACAGATTTGGCCCAAAAGTCCCTCCAAAAAATATTCACAGAAGAAGTTTGTCGAAAACCCCAATCATGATCTCGGGCTTTCTAAAGATTGTCATGCCACATCTCGATTTTCCCCTTCTAGTCCTCCTCCTCCTCCTCCTCACCCCTCCCCTCCTTTCCAAAACCCGCTTACAGAGCCTTGAAGGTCGAGCCAATGGGGCCGAACTTGATGTTGGAGAAGGTGACCTGGGAGTTGGGCGCGTTGGTCTCGACGTCGTCGGGCTTGCCAGAGTCGGTCGAGCAGGTGCCACGGGCGATACCGGGCTTGGTCGCGTCGGCGTCGGTGGGGTAGGTGGAGTCGAGCCAGAGCATGTTGACCGCATGGTCGTCCCAGAGGGACATGACGAGGACGTGGCCGCGGGCGAGCGACTCGGCCATCTTGTTGAGGCCGCCCAGCTCCTTGAACTGGTTGTGGTCGCCGAAGTAGGTCTTCTGCTTCTCGCACCACGCGTCGGTGATGGAGTTGCCGCCAACGTCGGAGAAGGTGGTCGTGGGGGTGGCGTAGGTCTTGCCGTTCTGGACCCAGAAGCGCTTGATCTCGCTGAGCGTGCTGCCGGAGCCGATGAACTGGGTGACGACGGTGAACTTCTTGTTGGTGTCGATGGTTTTGCCGGGGCCGAAGAAGTCGGTGTTACCCATGCGGTAGGGGTTGAGATCGCAGCCGTCCTTGTCGCAGATACCGCTGTAGCGCTGGTCACCATCACCGCAGTCCGTGCCGGAACACTTGGTGATGCCTTTGCTGTTGCAAGGGTGGGGAGTGTAGGCGTTGGCAATGGAGTTGGCCTCCCAGATGTCCATCTCGGGGCAGCATGCGCCATACGTGCCGGAGCCGGCGTTCTTGTCGTTGGGGGAAGGCTGCCAGCCCTCGGAGTTGGCGGCACCGCCGATCCACTTGATGTCGTGGGGGCACTGAGCATCGCAGTAGCCTATACATGTCAGTTCCTGAAATGGCAGAAGGTTAATGCATTCCACTTACCAGTTCCGTACTTGGCACCAGCCTTGTTGTTGCCCTTGCCCATGCCACCATCGGCAGCCATCTCGACGAAGTACAGAGCGCCGTTAAGACCGCAAGGAAGCTTGGAGACATCCACATCGAAGGTGAATTCCTTGCCAATGACGTTGAACATCTGGTACTTGGAGTCCGACTCCATAAGGTAGGTACGGGAACCAATGTTGGTGGAGTAGGAGCCCTTGGTGACGAACTTGAGGGTCAGGGCGTTGCCGCTGGTCGTGATACCGTAAGTACCAGAGTAGTCGGCACCGTCGATGGCGCAGTTCTTCGCGCAAGTAGCACCATCAGGGCAGGAGGTGCTGTTCCAGGTGTTGTCGGTGTAGCAGTTGGTGTAGCCGCTGGTGACGTGAGTCCAGCGCCAGTTGGAGTCGATGGTGATCGATGCCTGCTTGGTTGTGCAGCTGGATCCACCGGTACCCGTGCAAGTCTGCCATGACATCTTGGGGTGGGTCTCGGTTTGCTGCGTGCCGACCTGCTGGGCAGAGACGGCTCCCAGGAGGGAGAGGGATGCGAGGGTGAAGGCCTTCATGATTGCTGATGGAAGAACAACTGTTGGATGCTGCTGGAGAACTCAAAGGTCCTTGGGGGAGGCTCCCTTATATACACCAGAGCCTGCGGCCGGTCTCCATCTTCGCTATATCGAAAGTGATACCCTTCGTCCCCAGCGTTGAGGTAGATCCAATCATCAGGGCCGCCTAGCAGAATTGCCACCAATCTGGTGCCAGTGAGCGGCTCGTCGGGAAGATTGGCAAAGTATGGGGTGAAGAAGTAATGAATGTAGATGAGATCGTCTCCATCATGGAGAGACTCTGGGGTAAATGCGGAGATCTGTGCGTCGTGACCTCGGGACGCAGGCTTCTAGAAGGATGGGGGTAACGTGACGTCCCAGGACAAGCAAGGCTCCCGAGCATCAGGGTATTCTGGGTAAAGTGGCTTGGAAACCAATGACTATGTGGCGTGCAATCAATCACTGACAGTTGCTAGCCGCCGTAACGGCCAGTCGTTACCCCAGCCTCAGCCTCATGAGTGTGGAGAGACGAATCATATTGTGTGCGTGTCAGGGTGGCTTCTTCAGGCCCGCTTTGAGAACGGTTGGAGCTAGTTCAACGGCTCCAGGAAATGGCTGATCGGTATTCGTTGGTCCGCAGAGAGACGGATGGTCTTCCGGGGGAAATCCGCGTGGAAGCATCGTTCTACTGGACGCCCCGAATCTTGCTTTCAGAAGGGAAATCTTGGTTCGACCAATTTGCAAGCAATTATTCCGCGTGCCGAGTTTCTAGCGGTCTTCTAGAAGGTGAGCTTTGCCAGACGAGGAAGGCCATCAGTAGACTCCCCTGACCCAGTCCCAGGGTAGTGTGACGAGTAGCTTAGACGATCTTAGCTGTGTGTAAGTGTTGAAATTCGGACCTTCGAACGGCATATCGAGTCTGTGATATCAGGAGGTACCGTGACCAGCAAAGCACCACCGCCGCCTCTTCGCCCTGCGTATCCATTTCCACTGACCATCCGGCGTGATCTCACTGCAGGGTTGCTCGGTCCGTGCCTTAAGTCGAAAGGTTTTCAGCAAAGAAACAAGTCATCTATCCCGCCAGGGTAACGTTGGCAGAGATCCACCTCCAAATTGGTCATAGACATATGGGTGTGGAGCCTTCTAGGAGTTGTTTGTTTGATACTTGGCAAGGGACGTGAGGGTGCCGGAGTAGACGGGAACGTTTCCACCGAGTCCCGCGTAGAAACATAATCTAAAACGCCAAGTCATAAGATCGTCCAGAGATGACCGAAAAGTCGGATCGTACTTTGTAGGGTCACTCAAGGATTGATATTAGCGTACATCAAGATAGGCATGGCCCCGTGGGGTGGACAGAGGTTGGGCTAGGAAACCTGCGCAAGACCACATCTGTCCTCATGTACAAACGTTTTCAAGATGGAATACGCCAACGTGAGCAGCCGGTGACCAGTGACTACAGCAATTCATGACTTGTGGGAATTGTTGACGTTCTTTGAAGACCGGCCATAATGCCGCGGAACATGGCGGCCATGGTGTGCGATAACGTTAGAAGCCCGCAGTTCAGGCTAAGTCGGACGTGGGCGGACAATATAAATTAGCGCGCCCAACCTGAGGCTCAAGGCAAGCTCAGCACGAAGGACGGGTTGTGGGAAGGCCTATCCAGGTTCGCGTAAATGGGATTTGAGGATGGGCGAATGGCAAACCGAAAGCTCAGCCTCGACAGGGGTGCGTATATTACAACCGCAATCTAGTGTAACCCGTCGAGGCGCTAGGGAGAAGATGTGAGAAATATATAGGGCCAAGGATCAGCTGGTCGGTCGAGAGTGAGGTATTTCCATGTACCGAGACGTATCTCACCCCGAAGGTGGTTCTACACCCTATGGTATATAGTGGCCGACCCACGATACCTGCCGCTGCGGATTAGCTTCCCCGACACAATCAAAAATCAGGGGCTGTGCCGGCCCAGCAATGGGAGCAGATCTTTTTGATTGAAGGAACTGCAAAGCGCTGAGCAAACTGCTGTGTGGAAGTACCTCGCGCTGCCCGTGGATCTGTCAGTGGAGCGAGCAACCGCCTCGCAAGCTGGATTGTTCGTCCTCTTTTGTGGAGGCCCACAGCAGTCGCCGTCAACGTTTGATATGATATCACATCGTCCATAAGATACCGGTAGATCGATTGTAATCTCAGATGGGGTCCAGACGGGCACTGCAGGGACCGATCCGCGCCTACCTCAACAGCTGCAGTTAATCTGAACAAACAAGTCAGTAGCACAACGAGACGGTTGGGATATTGGAGCCGCGGAGCGCAGGTATGAGAGTAAGACATATAGATTGTGCAGCCATGGACGAGTTGGGAGGAGGAAGAAGGGAGTGTTGTGTGGAAGCAGGAGAAGGAGAGAGGCCGTGGACGTATGAGACGAGAAGTCGCCAGCGTCGAATGGGGATGACCCCTTCGCTCCGAGGCTCCACCGAGTCCATTCAACGGGTCTGCAGGAGTTAAACGCAAGTAATATGCGCAGACGTTCCAGAAGCAAAGTCACTTAGTCCCTCCGCATCGCCCGCGTCGCTGCGCAGTTCGGAGGTTGTGCGCGTGTTGACATGAATGGTACATCCGATGTCGTATCCGCACTCGGCCCTCTGAAGCGAAAGGTTGGAACAAGCTCTTCACCCCAGCCCCATCTCTCAGAGAAAATTCGGGTTAATCTATCTCATCGCCCGGGGATGGGTGCGCAGCCGGAACATTGTGTCGCCGGGGTGCATCGTCATATTGCGGCGGGGGAATTCCCTCCAGGGGTAAACTCGAGATCGCATACGACTAAGACAGTACAACCTCTCTACCTTCCTTCAGAGGGAGGTATATCTTCTCCCAGAGCTCGCTGGCTTCGCCGAGATGATAGGTGAGGCTCACGTCTGCCATGCCAGCGTCGTCGCCACCTTGCAGGGTCTCGAGCTGGGAGATGATGTTCTCCAAGCCGAGAGCTTTGCCGGTTGCTTGGGTTGAGCCGGCTTCGAGTGCGACGTGGACGATGTGGATGTGGAAATGGTAGTAGGTGGGTTGGTCTGGGTGGTCCATTAGTACGGCAATACACTGCTGGAGATGGGCAAGTCTATGTGCTATTATTGACTTACAATGCACATAAAGCTTCAGCTGATCCTTGTCCAAGTCCGGATACAGCTTCACTGTTGAATCCAGCAGCTTTTCCCGCATGTGTCTGACCCACTCGACGTGCGTCTTCTTCAGGTCTCGGACACTCCAGATGTCTCTCCTCTCGACCAGGCCCAGCAGGTGCAAGCTTGAAATGGTCTTCCGATCCCAGTTCAGGTCGGGCAGGAGCAGAAAGCCTTCCTGGCCGTGCTCGCGGTAGATGACGTCTTCCTGCTCGGTGCGGCCTTCAAGGATGTTGAAGACCCAGTTGAGGCGGCCCTGCTCACGCTTCTGCTGCATGAAAGGCAGGATGTAGGAAGCATAGATGGAGGGGGTCTCGGTGACCATACGCAGGCCTTGGGCGGAATACTTCTTGATGTGTTGCTCGGTGCATGGGTAAATGAGGTTAAGCTTCAGGTCTGGAGGCTGGGAGCCCGCGTTGTCTGGGGATGTTCGAGAGCATGCGAGGAACCAGTGGTAGATGTCGTTGGCACCGAGGTTCTTGATGGTGGAAAGAGAAGTCGGGAAGGTGGTGAGGTGATCATGGTCAATGACAAAGGCGGCACGTTCGGCTGTTAGGAGGGCAGGTTTGGAGTCAATGGTTCCCAGGAGGGATATGCGTCGACCAGCCTGGTCTTGGTTGAGGAGTCTGGTGAGCTGGAATCTGGGGATGAGGGATTCGGCGTGTGCGGCGACGTCTGGGGGTGTGGTGGACGTCATGGCGTCTATGTATGATGTCGTGAAGGCTGATTTTCGTGGTAATGGAATTTGGTGAGTATTTTCGAAGGATCCCGAATGGGACGAAATTGAAGACGCGTTGTGAAGTATCAGGTCACATGGTAGCGCGATTTCGCGTGTTCCCAGGTCAACGCCAGAAATGCCAAGCTCGGGTCTGTGCGTGGAGTGAGGTCACCTTTGCAGGCACGACAGGCACGCAGCTTCATCTTGTCCCTGACCTACACACACGAGTTCACCAAACCTCCATTATTTCCATTACGAGTGAAGCGCATATTTTTCAGCGAATTTACGTATTGCGAGATTGATATCATCATGCCGCCGAAGCGAAAGAGCACGGGCACCGCCCACACAGCGAAACAGTCGACCCTCGCCTTCCACGGATCGTCGAACAAAGTCACAAAGTCGGGAGCACGAACGCAGAATGCTAAGAAGAACTTGAGCGACGTCAATAAGAAGGCAGCCGAGGTTGAGGTTGAGGCTGATGACGCTGTGAACTCCCCTCGTTTCGAACCGCCCGCCGCCCCTGTCGAACCGCCCGCGAAGAAGGCTGCAAAGGCGCAGACACGGAGCACACCAGAGGAGGTTCAGGCGCGGAAGATCAGCGAGAAGAGGATTCGAGATTACTGGGCGGAGAAGGAGAAGGCGCGCAAGGCCCCACGGGTGCATCAGGGCGATCTGAGCATGCATGAGAAGATACTGCGGGAGTTCGACATGAGTTCGCACTACGGGGTAAGTGGATCCCTTGGGGAAGTGATCATTTGGGAGGATAGGATGGGGCTGACGTGACACATTTATATGCAGCCATGCGTTGGCATTTCGCGATTGAAGCGTTGGCAACGGGCGCATCGGCTGAAGCTGGGGCCGCCCATTGAGGTGCTGGCGGTGCTCTTGAAGGAACAGGAGGAGGGGGAGGCGAACCTGGTGCAGCGATCGCGGATGGACGAGCTGCTCAACAGCCACGGTTTGGAGCTGGAAATGGGTGCAGCATGAGGAGGGGTGCTATTGTGCTATTTGCGGGTGCTAAGTTCCGGAATTTTGGCGTTGGTGGGGTGAAGGGGGTCTTTGACATTAGGAGTCTACTCGGGATCCGGGAGGAGTTGCTGGCCGCGGACGGGCCAGACTACAGTAGGTGAGGGCTAAGAAGCGCAAGACGGGAGGAGGATTGCGTTGCCAGAGGTTCCGGATGTCAGCATTCGCATGATGCATTTGGCGCACATGATGGAGCTCGAATGGAACCCCAGGATTCTCTTTCTGTTGAGCATGGACTCGTTTTGGTCAGGAACAAACAGCTGTTTTCGTCTGATGACGAGTGCAACGAGTGTACCTGGGAGCCGAATGGAGAGAAGCGTAGTACGAGGTGGAATAGGATTGTTCGAAAGCAGCATCTCTTTGATGACGTTAAGCGTGTATTCTAGGTTAGAGCCGATGCGGGGCAAAGGATCGACAAACTCGGGTTGGGTCGACTAGGTCCACCCGTTCCACCACGATCCCTTGTCTTTCTGTTCAATACCTACAGTAAGTATCTAGTGCCTTGTGGGGAAGAGACTAGCCAGTTTTTGGTGGTTCTGGTCATTCTGATTCTGGCGTTCTAGCAATTGGGTGCCCTCGGGGGGTCCAGCCCCTGTTGCAAGTTGAAGTGCCTGGGCCTGCGCGAGACAGACTGAACTCGAGAGTGTAGAGAGGAAAGACTGCGGCCAATCTGCTCGACTCAAGCGACCAAGTGGTTTCTTTGATGGTGGAAGGATTGGCGTGGAATTTGGGTGAATTGGCGTGCTCTATATTAGTGTTGAATTTTAGCTCGGCTCGGATCCCCCGCATTTTCCATTGATAGCACGAGTCTTACCTAGTCTTATCGTTATCGCCTCGCCTATCCCACCTATCAGTGCGATCCTATCCACCCGCTAAGGCTATCGATAAGGTCCAGCCAAACCAACCGCCAACCACCACCAACCACCAACTCCTCCCAGCTGTGCCTCTCTCATGCCTCATTCCTCAGAAAGGAGATGAAGACTGGCAGCAATGAAAAAAAAGAAACCATTTCTTCAAAACTGGGCGTTCGCATGCTGGCCCAACGGCGGCTACCCGCCTTGCGTAAAAAAAAGGAGGCATCACCAGCATGAGGCGTGCAGCCGAGGAGGCCTGAGTAGCACAACGGGCTGGGCCTTGTGCCAATCAGGATGGCTGGAGATAGCCACGAGCGGGGCTCGAACTGCATATCCAGCCTGCACTCAGCACTGCACTCCTCTGCGCTGCACTGCATTCCGCCGTGGCACTTGGTATCACCATTACTTACCCTTTCCTTCCTCTCCCCGAATCCAATCCTCTTCTCCCACCCTCTCCTCTTCTCTCCCTTCTGTCCCAATGTGATTCAACATCCAGCATTTGCCATCCTGGGTTCCCATCACCTCGAATTCATTCATCGCCACCCATCCCTCCACCATGCTTATCACCCCCATGTCCCTTGCAGTCGTCCTTGCCCTTTAGATATCGCATATCGCACCCTCCTCCCGGGTCAACGTTATTAAGCAGTCGCGTGCTGATCACACGAGCTCCCCATACTGTGTAAACAACACTTCAACGCCATCAACTGGTCCTAGGTACGTTTCGCCTCATTGTCGCCTCGTCACACTCCAATTCACTCCCAGTTCACTGACTTGCCCTGCCAGCACCTGCCCTCCATCCGTCACCCCTCCACCGTCACCGTGATACGGCGCACCCCCGCACCGAGACCCCCCAGTCGCTGCTTCCTCTTTCCATACCGACCTCTGTAACCCACAAGTCAAGAGCACGTCGACCAGTTCCCCTCCCCGACTCCGACCATGGCAACCGCCGTGGCGAGGGTATTGCATATACCCGGTCGCTCCTCCACTCCTCCGTCTCATCTTCAACTCAACACCTCAACTCGCGGCACTCCCTCAGCCATCCCCAACAAGCACCTCCCAATATGCTCCCCAGGTCCCCAACCGGTACAACCCCTCGACACT
>JAFHBW010000332.1:0-28288 GCA_019022765.1 Westerdykella sp. P71 | reverse complement strand
CCGCTCCAAGACTGCCATGAACGTGATTGTCTGTTGAAGCCTGGCCAGCCTCAGGTCCTCCCATTCTTCAAGTCTGGAACCTTCACTTTGGAATTATTTGGTGCCTGTCCTCATTGCATTTCTCTTCCCCTTTCTGGGCATGCTCTTGGAGCTCTTCAATCTTGCACGCTACGTTATGTCGAGATCGGATGGCAACCGGTTTTGGCGGCTTCGTGCCAGTCGTGACGTCGAGATGAAAGGCAGGCCATGCGGTTTATACCATCCAATCCGAATTATGCTGGACCATCTCCAGCGGGGAGAGATCGCGGTTCTTACCTCAACTACTTGGTGAGCTAGAACGACAACACATCCGCGGGATTCCATGCCAGTTTCTCCTTATGAGCAGAGTAGAGGACCCTATATGGATTTCGAGAGATCGCGCTCTTACCTTTAGCTACTAACTTGCCCCCCACCGCTCATTCTGAGCACGAGGCCGTGTGATATACCACCTGAAGTCGATCCACACTAACAACTTAGCTGATCAGCAACACTTCGACACCATCCATCTATCCATAATCTACTCATCGACCTTTCGAAGATTGGAACATGCCTTCCAGGCAATCTCCATCACAGATCTCACAGAGAATCGCTGACTCCATCCGTTGTCTACGAAGTGTCAACAAACAAAAAACCGGTTTACACTCACTAACCTCGTTTCCTCTCTCGGAAGTGCCTGTTGAACCTACTTAACTCCTTTACTCTCTCATTAGTATCAGCAAATTCCGATCAGTTCTCAAAATCCACTGATGGACTGCAAAATTACCTTTTCCAATCCAGCCCTGGCTTCATGAGCCAGTTTCTCTCACCTCTCCACTGCTTCTCAATCTTCCAACTGTCTCCTCTTTCCTCATCTCTATAAGTCACCTTTCAATCTCATCATCACTGCGGAGCTGCTTCTTATACTTTCACGAGACCGATCCTTTTTACTTTCTCTCGATCGATCGCGGACTTGCGTCCCTCTCCGATCCTGATGCTTGGAAGAACAACGTCAATGTCCTCCTTTGCAGGCAAGAAGAGACGATGGTACGACAGCGACTCTGATGATCCCGACGACAGACAGCCGCAAAGAAGTAGGCCCAGTCCGAAGGAAATACTCATTATCGATGATGAAGAGTCTATAGCTGGGAAAGGGACGGCGGAGGACCCAATCCGGTTCCGAGAATTTATCACCGGGAACATTATATCAGAAAATCGACATGGCGAAATTATCACGCTCGACGACGACGATGAAACGGAAGAACCGGGAACACCGATTGTACGCCGGGCAACAGGACGGAGGGAAAGGATGAACAGTTTTGTGTCTGACGAGGAGGACGATGATGGTGACAAGCAGGACCTGAAACTAAGAGACAGGGTGGACGTTTATCATGGTACAGGAAAAGGCGCTGTCAGGGAAGAGACACGAGTTACGTCAAGCCCCTGCATCTCCCTTGCGTCTTCCGCTAGATCAGAGGGTCCGGACTCTGACGAGGAAGACGAAACCGCTTCCCATGCCTCGACATATAAGCGACTTTCGTTCAGCGGAGATAGCTCGGTCAGAGCCACTTCAGCGGATTCAGAAGATGAATTTGTCGCCGCCGACGACTATGCCGCACTCGCGGAGTCAGGATACCGGAGCGATGAGGAAAGCGATGCCGATAATGACGATTTTCCCGTGCTTAGCAATTCGCAAGACACCAACGACTCGGATTCACCAGAGACGCCCAATTCAAGCCAACTAGAGCCCAAGGCGCAGTTGTTTGATGCCTTTGAAGATGATCTGGACGGTGCCGGTGTCTTCGCACAAGCAAAGGAGGACAAGGTCGATAGCTCAACCAACTCAGCGGTATTGGCTGAGACTTCCGACAGGCACCTCGAGAAACAAAAGCAAGAAGAGAAAAACATTCTCAAGAAGACTTTGTTCTACTCTGAGTGGGCGCCCAGAAACATGGAAGATTTGAAAAATAAGCTGTCGAAATTGCGACCGACTACCATGGAGCCAGGCAAGTGCTGGCTATTCCCAGGTCCAACCGGCGTGCGGCAAGGTGCCTTAAAAGTCTTCGTAACCATCCGGCATGAAGGCAACAGATACAAGTATACCATCAACGCGGGAATAGTGGCACTGCTCGTCGCCGGCCGTTTAACGGACGCCTTTAAAGAAGGCATTATCCAGCACTCTTGGCATGCCAGTCACCTATGTGGCAATTGGCGATGCACGAACCCGAACCATCTTATTATAGAAGCCGGATGGATCAACCAAAGCAGGAATTCCTGCTTCCATGGACGCGATTCCATCTGCAAGCACGCACCTCCGTGTATGGTGCACCTCAAGGTGAAAGAGATGTTCAGTGGCCAAGAGGAGGTTCGAGAATCTGGTCATGATGTGGGTGATTCTGTGAAGTCTCAGTCGGCATTCGGATCACTGCCACGTATTGAAGATCCATTGGCATGGGCGCTCTGACAGCCATCACACCCCCCCATGTGAGATCCCGACCTCAATGACCTTTTTGTAGGCTATTTGGCTTCGAACTCTTTCACCCCAGAAAAGAAGCAGCTGGTGTAGAAGTGGCTTATGGCATTTCCATTCCCTCTGCTTGTCTTTCTCCGACGATCTCGCAGCTAGTGACAATTGGATTCGGATAAGGTGTTTCTTTTTGCTCGGCTGATCAGAAATATCTCATGATTTTGGCTATATATGGACATCTTTTGCATCTCGGGCGGAAGCAGCATATTTGGGCATATGATTCTGATGTATAATTTTGCGTTTATAAGGAGAAGAACATCACTGCATTACTATAAATCTTTTTCTACATGTGATGCCTGATGCTCTGGATCTCAGTGACTTACCCTCTCTTGATCAACTTGGGGTATAGCTAATAGAGCTGGCGGGATTAGTAATTCAATCTTGGGAAAGGATAGTTGAGTCGGAAAGGGGGAGTGCGTATGGCTCGGAACTCCCTAGAGCTCATTAGAATGATTCTGGAATATTCTCGAACCGTAGATACTTATGCCTTGGCATGCTATAGTCAATTGTCACATGAGGTGATCTCACCATCCCTAATTAGGGTATATAATGAGTCAAGCGGTGAATTCTGCAACGTGAGCTTAATTTTTACTCTAGCGCCTCGCAATTTCTCGATTCGAAGGTCGGACCTTGGAGAATGACTTGGTAGTGTTGCTGGGGGCTTAGATGATGCAGAGCATTTTCCATTACTCCGGGGTCCATTGGTTTCTTCCTTCTTCTACTGTCGGGTTCTTTACGTCATGTCACTGGAATTCTCCAAGGAGATAATAATGTCAACGGTACACAATCAAAGGTAAGTCCATATAAGCAATTGTATGTGCAAGGTATGGAGTGGGTGCATTTCCACTGGCAGAAGAGATGGGTGTATGCCGGATTAGCATAATATAGTTCATGGCTCTATGACCACCTCATTACACTTGTCCACTTGTCTCTTGTTATCTTAATACACGAGTCCGCTCTGAACAATCCTCAACGCAATTTTGATTAGAGTCTAACGCCATCAGGAAGAAAGGAAAAGAGTTATACAAGCATTAGTGCCCTACAATACAGTCCATGCCGACGTCATACCTAAGATACCACAAGCGCAAGCCCCAACCCCCATGAGTTAAAGAGATATTAGATGGGTGCATAAGGCGATGCGAGGCTACGCGGCCAACTCAGAATAGTGAGCTGCTCGAAAGGCACATGGCAATCAACACCAGTGTCATCAAGAAGTATACGCAGAGAGCGGGACTTATTACATCATGGCCACTCTCCATCGTGCAGCGGGGTTGTAGGATCTCTGGACGCACCCACCGCCTCCACAGATGGTCGTTTCACTTTTCTTACCTTTCTGGACTTCACTTTTGCCGGCAGAGGTAGAAGAGGGGGCGCGTACACCGGCAGTGTGCGCAAAAGGTCTCGCTCGTTGAGTGACTCGTAGCGGTGTCGTGACTTCCTATTCCGAAGGCAGTCTATGGACCGACTCGCCGATTCACCTTCACCATCCGTCCTCTCACTTCCAACTTCACAGCCCTTCTACCAGCCACACGACCTCTCTCTGCATCTCCCCCAACCTTCAACCTGCCTGCGCAGGCGCCTGCTTTCCTCACTCGCCCTCCTCATCCGTCCATCCAACGGCATTGAGCAGCGCCTGTACGTTATTCCGTACCGCGCCGCGAGATCCTGAAAGCTAGGTAAGATCACACCCTGTCTGCTGCCGTTGCCGTACAATACCTGCCTTCTATCGCCTTGCGATCCGGCTAAGGCCAACGTCAAGGTTCAGCCCAAGCCCAAGCTCACGAGTAGCAGCCAGCGAAGAGCCTTCTACGCTTCAAGTCCCCTCCAACTTCCCCCTCCCGGCGCGAGGACTCCGTACGTCATCTATCCACTAGTCCAGACCTCACTTTACGCCCAGCGGCGACGATTCGCATCCCCATCGCACGACCATCAACCAGCCGCCTCAACTTCTCCCATTCACACTTAGCTTCTCCAATAAATGGAACGAGGCGAATAGCAGAAAGCGATTCGTTTTACATCCCCCTCGTTCTGGCTGCACCGTCGATCGCTCAAAAGTCCGTTATCTCAGAACAGGTCCTTAGCAGCATCGTACCGAGTAGTACATCCGCAAACATGACTCGACGAAAAGAGAGTGAATATCTCGTGGACGGCGACAATCTGCCCAGTACCTCCGCCTCCCTCGCCCAATATGCCAGGCAGCCGTCGAACCGCAATCGGGGCGGCAATAGGTTCTTTCGTCCCTTGGAGCACGGCGATCTTCCTGATAGCGAGAGCGACGCCTATGGCGAGACTCATACGGGTAGCGCTCCCGCCAGTGTTCATGGGGGCACTCCGCAGCCTGTCGCTAACTCTGCGGTCGGTATGTGTAAACCTGGCGCTAATGAAGCGCACTCGTTTGATTTTGATGACGAGTTTCTCACATCCCTCTCAGAAGGAAATGCTCCAAGCGGGTATACTGTTTCTGAGCATGAGTCTCGTTCCTCGCCAATGGACGGAAGCTATACCATGAACAATGTCAACATCCTATGCAACGGAGCCAGTGTGAGCACAATCAACAGGAGCGATGGAAACAGCAGCCAGTCGTTCGAGAGCATCACCGCCCGCTACCTTGAGCTCTTCCAGGGCCGCCTCCTCAACTTGTATCATGCGGGACAAAAAGCTGGGTCCTTTGAAGGAGAGATAGCATTCAGCTTCCACCCCAACATGGATGTGTCTGCGTATCAATGGTCTCATACGGCCTCCCGATGGGATAATATTGGGCAGTATTCCCACAAAGAAGGCGTGATCAAAGGCTTGCTATCTTCGACTCAGCTGCAAGACTCACCCTTCAGGCGCGACTCGATCGAGTACTTCAAGGCCATCGCCGAGCACAAGGAGAGGGGGCAGCGGGCTAGCGCAGTAGCTGACAACAACGGCGGTAGAAGCGGATCCATGGATTTTGGCTTCAAGTTTCCCGAGAACAAATCTGTGGAGACTGAGTCCAGACGTAGTTCTGGCCAAAACCAACCCGATGGCGAGAAAGCTCAGGCGACACGCGACGATGCATTCGTGTCTGTAGTGATACGCGCAGGTTCGATTAAATACCACTATTCGACCAGTCATCTAGCGAAAGGACCTTCACCAGTTCCTCGCCGCGATGGAATGTCCACTGCCCCGCGAGCTGTCGCTGTATCGCCGAATAGCCCGATCCTTGCTCCGACTCCCCTTAGACCACAGACAATTAGGGCCCGAACCATGGCAAACCCCAACGGAACCTATGGGACTTCCTCGACCCTAAGAGGGGGTGCACAGCCGTACAATTACAACCCAGCCGCCAATCTGCGCATTAGTGAGCCAGATGCGCCTGCACCGCTGCCTGTTTACATGCAGCACAGGGACGAGATTGTCACTGTGACGGGGAAGCCTGAAGTCGTCCCACGGAATTTCCAAGGTCCATTCTTTACGGGATGCATTCCCACGACGCAGAGTCCAGCCACATCCCTAGCGAGTCCCCTAGATGAAGAAACAAAGGTTTGGCAGTGGTATCACAACCGACCAAGCGTCGATCTGCAACAGGATATGAGCAACGCATACATGGAACAGGCTACGAAGCCGCGAGGCGCGCTCGAACGTGAAGACGTTGTCAATACACCTCTCTTTGTGAGGCTTCTTCAGAACTTGGAGGAGTACAGGGATGATTCGCGTGAAGGACGCGGAAGCTACTTCACAAAGGGCTGGAGAGCACCATCCGGACCCGACATGGGTTTGTAGGACCACGAAGTTGGGGAGGGGCCAGATGAGGTGTGGTGAATCATTTGACCGTCTACGAAGACGAAGGCGCGGTGATGCGTGGGAAGGAAACGCTACTATTCATCAGACTTTCGGCGGTGGCACTGGGAAATTGTGAGTGAAACAAGTCAATCAATATGGACATCTGCGTTTAGCGCTGTGGAGTTTCCCGACTCGCAGCTTGAAATCTTTTTCTATGTTTTTTATGCGAGCGGCATTCTCAAGGGAGTCGCGGAGTGTCAATCCTTCAATTCTTAAAGTACTTTACGGGTGAGCGATAAGCGTCATCGTCATCCTCCGAGTTAGACGGATTCATTTTTCGGGAAGATAGACTGATATAGTAATAATCCATTAGCCGTAATTGCGCATCTGAATCGGTGACGGAAAAGTATGGCTGGTTACTGATACTTGTGATAGGATCCGTCTCATTGCGTGCTTGTCACTCACCGTCACGGTCAGAGGCAAAAAAAGGCCCAAAAGCAAAAAGAAATATGGTAGCACTGTGTGAATCGAACCACGGACCATAAACAAAAAATCAGTCACCCGTCGTGTGGTGTCCGCTGCATCTGTGAAAACGCATCTTTTAATGCCGACGCAGGCTCACAGACCGCTATACCATTTCAAGGCGACTGATGGGGAAATTTGAAGATTTGATATAATATATAGAGCTTTGAAAAAGTTGGGAGAATGTAATGTTTACGTTCGAGACCGGGGGCTCGCGTGGGCAGTTTAGGAAGGAAGGCACGCGTTTGCAGTCTTAACTTCACCACACTGACCTCGGGATTCTTTCTTCCCTCCCGAGCGCGAAAATAGGACAAGGCAAAATTGGTTACCTGCGCCACTCACAAGCGCCCTTCGCATACTTATTATCACAACTCTCTTCCTCTATCTTCTCTGCAGCCTCACCTTCCCAGCCTGGGTGCGATCGCCTCCTCCATTGCCGTGAGTACACTTCACCTTCACCGGCACTTCTCAAGACATGGCTGCGTCCAATGAAAAACCTGCTGTAAGTCATAACCTAGGAGAGCAGCACTCGCTCTCGAGCACTAGCTGACAAGTCCAGATCATGAATGCGCAAGCTGCTAGCCCGTTCGACATGAACGTCGGTTCTCCTAGAGATAGCGACTACAAGCCTAGATTCAGCGAGCAGAGCAAGAAAAAGTCCTCAACCGACTCCATTGAACCTCCTCGCCCGTCAGCTGCAGGCGAAGACCGCATGATCCCAACGGAGGCGGAACTCTACACCCTGCGCCGCATCTCCGGCAAGATCCCTTGGCTCGTTCTGACCATCGCCTTCGTCGAGCTGGTCGAACGCATGTCGTACTACGGCACCATCGCCGTCTTCACCAACTTCATCCAGAAGAAGAACCCCGGCACCGCGACTGGCCGCCCTCTGCACCCCGGCGACAAGGAAGCGCAGCCCGGTGCTTTGGGCCTGGGTCAACAGGCTTCCACGGGAATCGGCAACTTCAACAAGTTCTGGGTGTACCTGATGCCGCTTCTGGGCGCTTACATTGCGGATACGTATCTCGGCCGGTTCAAGACGATCGTTTATGCCGCTGTCATTGCGGAGGTGGGACATATCATCCTCACTGCGTCCGCGATCCCCGGGGTGATGGCCAAACCGCATACGTCTCTTGGTGTGTTCATCGTAGGACTGATCTTCATGGGCATCGGGACTGGCTTCTTCAAACCGAACATCTCGCCGCTTATTGCGGAGCAGGTGCCCCAGGAGATGATGTATGTGAAGACGACGAAGGGGGAGAGGGTTATTGTGGATCCTGCGATCACCACGAGCCGGATTTACAACTACTTCTATCTGTTTATCAACATCGGAGCGTTGGTTGGCCAGGTGGGAATGGGTGAGAGCTTCGACTTGGATCGGTACCGCGGAACTTGGTTTGGCTGACTTGTTTGCAGTGTACGCTGAGCGATATGTTGGCTTCTACCTTTCGTTCCTGATCCCGACGGTGTTCTTTCTGTTGTGCTTCCCCGTCCTCCTCTACTGTCGCAAGAGATACATTCGGCACAAGCCTGAAGGAAGCGTGTTACTTCCCGCGGTCAAACTACTGTTTCTGGGCCTGAAGGGGCGTTGGCATCTAAATCCCGTCGCAACGTGGAGGCATTGGAACGATGGCACTTTCTGGGAGTGTGTCAAGGTGCGTGATGCTCTATGACCCGTCGAACCACTTCTAATTTCAATCTCCGTAGCCTAGTTACTTCGGATCAGAAAAGCCTTCCTGGATGGACTTTGACGATGCATGGGTGGATGAAGTGGCCCGTGGGTGGTCTGCCTGCTCGGTCTTGCTGTGGTTCCCATTGTACTGGGTCACGTACAACCAGATTGAGAACAATCTGACCAGCCAAGCGTCTACTATGAAGCTGGGCGGTAAGTCTCCGTTGACAAAAGTCCAGTAGGCGTGTTGGAAGCGATCTGACCATGTCCAGGCGTCCCCAACGACATCATCAGCAACCTCGACCCGTTCGCCATCATGATCCTGATCCCACTCATGGACATCGTCGTCTATCCTGCGCTTCGCCGAGCGGGCATTCGCTTCACACCCATCAAGAGGATCACGTTTGGCTTCTTCCTAGGCACCGCGGCCATGGTGTACGCCTGCGTCCTGCAATTCTACATGTCCGTTCGCCCATCCCCCTCTCTCTCAAGCAGGGTCATCCACTAACGCACCGCAGCTACAAAACCTCCACAACCCCCTGCCTGACGCCCTCCTCCCTCGCCTCCTCCCTCGACTGCAAATCCCCCCTCTCCATCTGGCTCCAAACCCCCATCTACCTCCTCGTCGCCACCTCGGAGATCCTCGCCTCCATCACCTCCCTCGAATACGCCTTCACCAAGGCCCCCAAGAACATGCGCTCGCTCGTCCAGGCCTTCGCGCTCTTCATGTCCGGTGTCTCTGCCGCGCTGGGGTTTGCGCTCATCGCGTTGAGCCGGAATCCGTTGCTCGTGTGGAATTATGGGACTGCGGCTGTGTTGAGTTTTCTGGGGGGTTGCGCGTTTTGGGCGTGTTGTAGGGGGTTGGATGGGAGGGAGGATGGGTTGAATATGTTGCCCAGGGGACAGATGGGGGTCAGGGAGGAGGAAATGGAGGTGGAGATGGATGTGAGACGGGGGGAGAGGGGGAGTGGGGATGGGAAGGGGATGTGAGGAGGAAGGGTTCGGGTGATGATGGACATGTCGGTGACGAGTTGGCTAAACCGGATGGATGGATGGATGGTTCGATATACTGGCGATGCTTATACTGAGAGGAGTATATGACGAGGGTATATGGGTCGTCGCACACCGGAAAAGATTATGCCATATACCGGGGGACAAAGAGAGCTTGAGCGAAATCCATGGCAACTTCGGAAGTGGCTCCAGCCAGTACCAGGAGATGGATTTTCCCTCCCCGCTTTGCGGTCCTCGAATTTACGATCCTTCTGTTAGCAGACTTCTAGATATGTGCGCCGAGGCCATCGGAAGAAAACAAAAGGGGAAAAAGCAAAAATAGCAATGGTAAAATGCGTGAAGCAGACCAAATAAATTCGACTTTGCAGAAACCAAGAATCTAAGCACAGGAAAGGAAAGGGAAAACACCCCATCAAAGGCAGACAGTGAATATCTAAACATCCCTACCCATCTTGCAGGTACAACTGTACAACGCCAGCTCCGTCCCTCAACTCGAGCTCAGTCCACACACCCACCTCACCCTCACTCTACCCCTTAAAGCTCAACCCACTCCTCGTCGACCCCCTCGTCGCCGTCCTGGTCGCCGTCTTCGTCGCCGTCCTCGTCCCCGTACTCGTCCCCGTGCTCGTCTTGGTCATCCCCCTCACCGCGGCCCGCGCCTCCGGCGTCATCGTCCCTGTCCTCCTCTCAGTGTCGAACGCGACGCGCTTGGCGGGACGCGATTCCGCGCTTGCTGGGCGCATGGCCGATGCGGTAGCGGAGGGGGCGTCGGATTTCCTCTTCGTACCTGCGACGGCGGCGGGTTGGCTGGTGGTGGCTGTCCTACGCGTAGATGGGGACGCGCTGCTCGCCGCCTGGGTCGCGGATTTGGTTCTGACTTTGGTGGCAGTCTGAGAGGCCGAAGGAGAAGCAGTGGCAGTGGCAGTAGCCTCCTTCGTCTTCCTCGCGAACTTCCTCCTCGGCGCATTGTGCCGCGGCAGCTGAACCAGTTCCAGAAACACGCGGGGCGCGTAATCCTTCTCGATCTGGCTTGCTTCATCCGCAGTGTTGAACTCGGCAACCGCCTGTTTCAGCGCATCCAGGCCCTCCCCTTCCTCGTCGCCCCCCTCGTCCAGCCCCAGATATGTCCTCGCGGCCTCTACTGCCGACTCCTTCGGATCATCGATGAGCTTGAACCGCGACCCGCTATCGTACGGAGTGCGCTTCGGCCCCATCCGCTCGTCGACCAGCGAGAACTCCACGTTCGTCTCCACGGGCCCCTTGCGCAGCGGGCCCTGTGCGAGGTCGTACTCAATCTGCAGGGACTCGTATTCCTGGAAGGCGAGCGTTTCGCCGAAGGGGAGGGAGGCTGGGGCGTCGGCGTGGTAGAATTCGGGCTCGTTGTGCGGGCCGCCGTAACGCCATGGGATCTCTCGGATGAGTTTGGGCTTGGTAGAGGGGGATGCAGCACCAGTCTGAACCCTAGGTGCGGCCGGTAACGGGAGGGAGGGAGGAGTTTGAAGGTCCAGGGTGTCGTACCCGTACCCGGCGAGGGGTCTGCGGTATCGTCTTCCTTTGCCTTTGCCCTTGCCTGCCGCGGGTGAGGTACTGGTCGCTGGAGAAGGGACAACCTTCTCTTTCCCTTTTCCCTTGGAGATTCTGGGCCTGGAGGACCCGGACAGCGGCAGATTGTCGCTTGCTTCCAAGTCTCTATGAAGCGCGTGCGACGGACGTGCTTCCTCTATTTCTTCGAGCTCTCGCTCATACTCCTCTTCTTCCCTCGCAACCTCCTCCGCCTCCTCGATGGCGTTGAACCGATCCTCCATGAGCTCTTCCAGCCGAGCGTACAAGCCCTCGTCGAAAGCGTATTCCTCGTCTACGAACTTTGCGATGATCTCGCTGTCGATCTGGTTCAGGCGCTCCTTGTAGAGGTCGTCTGAGTCGTCGCGCCCTTCCTCTTCCAGGTAACGGATTGCTTGGCGGAGACGGCTGTTGTTGGGCTCCGCCTCGGGGTAGTCCTCTGCGTATGAACCCTCCGAAGTGTATCCGGAAGAGTAGTAATCGTCAGAATATTCGGAAGGAGTCTCGTCTCGCGGGCGCGCCGCATAGCGATGTCTTGCAGCCATTTTGATCGTCTTAAGGGATATGATATGCCTTTGTTACTGAACTCAGCAAACTGCCCAGGTGTTTGACATGGAAGGGGCAAACCTACCTACAGTTTAGACTTTGCCTTTCGATTTTTTTTTTCAGATTAAATTGCAAGCAGCGAGGACAGAGCAGCACGCGCGTTTTGAGGAATTTGGGCAAACAAGGGAAACCGCGCAATGTTCAGACTTAAGACGGGGCATGGGTGTTCTTTGACAGCTGCGCACACAAGGAGGGCTCGAAGGGAACAAAGTGCCACCATTTCCGCAAACGGACGGAGAGCCCGTCAAAGAGAGGTGGAAGGTTGAACGGACTTCTTTGTTGCATTCCCGCGCACTTTGCAACAACGGGCAATGTGGCAGCGCTCGTTGTGTTCGCGTGGTCAATGGCGCTTTTGTGCGGTTGTGATGCTTGGCAGACCTGAGAGCTCGAAAGCTGTGCAAAGTTCCACTCAGCGAGACATTGGATGTCCTCTCGGCAGCGAGCGCGGCGAAAGCGGAGCTTCCTCATCCTCTGTATAAGCCACAGAAGCTGCAGGCGTCACTGATGCCATCCCAGGAGATTTTTCGTGAACATGACCCTCGCCCTCCATCTCCTCACGCTTCGTAGCCTCAATTGCTTCCATTTCGTAGATCTCCGGCGGCATCGCTTCCATCTCCAGCGGCTTCTCGTGCTTGCCGACGGCCGACAGCTCGATCCTGTGGGAATCATCGCCAGTGACTTCGTGGCGCAGGCCGTCGCCCACCTCGTACTTGAGGTCTTCGCCGGCAACTTCGTGCGTGGCGGACTTCTGCGGGTCTGTATCGTCCAGCTCGTGGGTTTCGCTTTCTTTCTTTGCTTTCTTGCGGCGCATGAGGAAGAAGACGAGGCCAGCAACGAGCGCTAGGACCGCGACGGCTCCCACTGCGATGCCTGCGATGGCACTAGCGCCTAATTTACTGCTGGACCCAGAGCCATTCTGCGGTACTGGAATTACCGTGCGATCGCTTGGCTCAAAGATAGGTAGCACATTCGCCGAGGTCGAGGAGGACGGGTACAGAGCCTGCGACAGATTGAAGATATTCCTGCCATAGTCCGCTGACAGGTATGCGCTTTGCAGAAAGGTCCTTCCAAGCACATACTGCGTATCATTCGCGGCTCGCTTCAGCGGAAAATACAGCCCGGATTTGTTACCCGCCAATGCTGTCGTCGCCGTCTGGTACCAGTTGAAGTAGGGAAGTGAAATGGTGACCGCATCGCCTGTGACTTGCGGGCCGATTTTGAAGTTCACAGAAGGGTTTTTGTCCAGTAGCGACGCGTGTAGCGTGTCGTTAAGGAGGTACAGCTCGGTTTGAGGATCCCAGATGAGACCAAAGGCCTCCTCAAAGAGCTGACAGGTGCGGTTGGGGAGCCAAATGTCGGGGACCAGAGTGTCGATGTACGATATGATTCCAGTGTTGAGGAGGGGCTTGTCCGTGATGTTGGTCGTAATCTCCTGTATAGCAACCTGGAATTCCAGAGAGATGTCCGCGCCAAAAGAAAATACCACATTATTTGGCTTGAACCGTGTGGAGTCGTAGCCTCCCAAAACAAGGCTCCCAAAGACCTTGGGGGCCAGATTATGCGACCCAGCAGTGTACGACCACGAGGAGCTCGGAATGGGCGTGCTTGCGTTCCGGAGGAGCTGCAGCAAACTTGGGATAGGGTTGTTGAAGTTGGTGAAATTGTTTGGTCGCGGACTCAGCGCCAGACTTCCCAGATAGAAATCCTCGCTGAGGATTCCCGCAACCAGCACGCCGTCCACAGAGGGCAGGTTATCGCCGGCCCAACCCAAAGTCAGCTTCTCATACCCATAGAGCCCATCGCCGTTCAAGCCAAGTCGCTGCTGCAGGAAGGTGTTCAGGTTGTAGGAGCCAAACTCTTTCCAAGTGGAGGAATCGTTCCTGCTGTACGTCTTCCCACGGTTGTCGGTGCATTTGGGGTCACGGCTGACGGCGCACGCTTCGGGGAGGACGAACCAGGAGGTGGACTGGCTGGATGCTGGGAGGACGCGGAGCTGTTGTGGGGGATTCCCGACTTCGATGCGGAACGTCGACCAAGGGCCATCTTTGCCGTCCCTGTGAATAGAATTATTAGCAGAAGGTCACAGAGGGCTGTTGATGGCGAAGTACCAATATTGGCTGGGTTGAATATTGAGAGGTTTTCCCAAATTTGTGGTCGTCGGATCTGCAGCCAGAACCAGAGCTGACAGCAGGAGCACAAGGAGCGTTCCCCTCTGCAGCGGCCCCATCCATGTCGAATCCTCCATGGGATCAGGAGAGCGGGCGAGCCACTACCTTGGGAGAGGAGGGTAGGAAACACACGGCGAAGTCCTCATGGCAGCGATGTGCTTGGGGAAAAATGAAGGCCGTCGGCGAGAGAATCGAGACGAGACAGTGTCGTCGCGGCATCCGAGCTTTCCCAGCCCCAGCGCAGGCATGGTGGGCATTGATCTCCAAGTGCTGACAAGGGGATGACGGGACGGGGAAAGACGTCGGCGCGTGCTGATTGGGGATGTTGAGCTCGAGTAGATCAGCGAGGTGCAACGTGAGCGGCCATCAAATTGTCCAGGTAAGAATTTCAGCGAGTGTGTATTGGTTTGACGCTCACCATTCGCGTGAATGCTCAACGCCCTCATTATCGCGATGCCTGGTGGAGGGTGTTGAGAAAATACCGGACCCTGAACTTCGCATACCGTGCTGTCAACTACGCAGGCATAGTCAAACTCTCTCTCGGCGGAGAATTCCCGACATCCAAGCGAATACGAAGCTGTAAGAAACGCTCCACTCACGTCCACCACTGTCCACTCATCCTGGCCCCCAGCGATGCCAATCTTCCAGGCTTCACCCAAGCCCACCCATGCCAGTCCACGGCCGTAATGCTGAGCCCGGCTTGGAAGGTGGGAAACCATGAACGGTCGGTTTCACCGACGATCTTCCCATGGCCTACGGCCTCTGGCCTGAGGATCGAAGATCTCTGAGGGGACCAAATACTGTGCTCTTCTTCTTTTCCTTTCTTGTTCTTCTTCCCGTCATATAACTATCAAACGTGAACACGTTCGTTTGCAAATCGCAAGACCACGGGCCCGCCATGCGCCCATGGGATGCACTTCCGCTCGTTACCTTCTCCCTGGTTTCCGCTGCGCCCGGCATAGCACAGCTTCGTATGTACTTCCCCGCCTGGCGCCTCGTAAATTCAAGTTTAACCGTCACCAACCACAGGGGGCCGAGATAAAGCTGTTGCAAACACAACGGCCGCTATAACGCGTACGAATACCGACGTATCAATATCAACGCTCCCACAATACCCGCCCACCTCCACCCTCACTACAAGCGTCTCGAACAACTACGAGAAAGACCACACGGAACAGACGGTCAGTGGCTACGAACCGGACTCCACGAGCGCGACTGCGAAACCCACCGTCATCATCGTTTCCGGCACCCCGCTTGTAGAAATCATCCAACCCTCAGCTTCCGGATGGGAAAGCAACGGACACTGGGGGCGACCTCCGGCGTCCCAATCCACTCCAGATTCGAAAGATGGCGAGGATGATGGCGTGGGAGTGAAGACGGAGCAGCCGGGCACGACTCCCACTCTCGCTCCTGGAGGCAATGCAGGAAATACCGCTATACCACAGGTCACGCCAGGCGGACCGGGCGACCTTCTGGACAATATCGTATCGCACATCACCGATGCGCCGCAATCAGGGGCTCAGCCTACGCCTCCGACAGTCGTAGTAGACAGCTCCGTCTCCCTCACACTGACGCCAGGCCTCTCAACTACGATAGGAGCGACGCTCGTGGCCATCGAAACCGTCACCGCGGGAAAGACTGTGGTAGTCATCCGCCCTAGCGGCGAGGCTGCTGTGACAACGACTATCACCAGACCTGTCCCCACAACGATTACCACGACTGGAGGACCAGGTTCGCGTACTTCTACCGCGGGAGCTCCGCTTGCTACGTCTAGTCCTGGCGCGGGTGCGTCTCTTCTCTGGAAGCGGATGCGGAGTATGGAGTGGCTCATTGGTATCATTGCTGGTGTTGGTATCTTGTTTTGAGGGGGAAATACTGGGGAAATACTTGGGAAACACTGGATTCAATCTTCTAATGGAGGGGGAAAGGAG
The DNA here is from genome assembly GCA_019022765.1 of Westerdykella sp. P71. Classification (NCBI taxonomy): domain Eukaryota; kingdom Fungi; phylum Ascomycota; class Dothideomycetes; order Pleosporales; family Sporormiaceae; genus Westerdykella; species Westerdykella sp. P71. The sequence continues at coordinate 12,526 of JAFHBW010000332.1, read as the reverse complement.
TTGGCATTGCATATACCATGGCGTTCAGGGGCGGTCCAAATCTTCGATTTACATATACCCAGCTCCCTTGTATGAGGGGGATAATCATATATACAACGTACATAGCAGATCTATTCGAACATGGCGAATCATCACGGCACCTCCGATAGACGATTCAACTCGCTTTCTCCTTCCTCCTACTGCGTCTACCGCTCAACCCCCATCCACCCACCCCTCCCGACATACCCCTCCACCCCTTCGTCCGCCTCCACCTCCCTCGCCAACCTCCCCGTCACCACGCTCCTCTCCACGTCCCTCCCGCGAACATAGAACGGTTCGAATCCCGCCCTCCCGTTGCGTCGCCAGTGACCCGTCTTGCCTGCACCGTCATCACTATCTGCAGCTGTACTGGCTGACGTGGAGGCGATGAACCCACTGGACCGCCGATCCAGCATCAAGAACCATTTCCGCTGGTGCACGGAGCCGATGCTGTTGGTGGAGCCAGGGTAGGCGTTGTGGAGGCGCGTGGTGAGGTCTTCGCTGGAGGTGTCGGTGTCGATGTTGGCGTCGTCGTCGTCTTCCTCTTCCCCTCCGAGTGCGTTACCGTCGGCTCCTCGCTGGTGCTGTTGCGCGAAATCGGATTTCTCTACCCCGTCATCATCTCCTCCATCTGCATCTGAAGACGTCGAGTGCGTGTCTTGCCGCGGCGATGGTTTCTGCTTCTTTCCCTGCTGCTGCGGGGCCACGTACCTCCTCCTCCTTCTGTGCTTCTGCAAATGCGTCGTCCGATGCGGATTCCCGAAGTTGTTGTTCGACGGCAGACGAAGCGTCACGGTGTAGTTCCTCGGTAGACGGGTGCCGTGGAGGCGGAGCCGGATGTAGCGTGTTTGGAAGGCGTGGATGAGTTTGTCGTTCTCGTGTTTGGGGGGCTTGGAAGATGTTCTTACGGGAACGGAGGGGGAGGTTTTGTGAGTATTTGGGGGGTGTATTTCAGAGTCGGATGGCGCGGACGATGTGTCCTCCTCGTCTGTTGTCTGCTGGGGCTGCGTTGTGGCGATTCTCCTGGGCAATACTTCATACGTCCCCGTATCCCAGATCAACAAGCTCCCCGACTTCCAACTCGCGGATTCGATAATATGGTTCCACAGATTGTGCACGCGCGTCTCAATCGCCATGCGCCCCATACTCCGCGAATTCGGGTCTCCAGGCAGGCCCTTGGGGATGGCGAAGGAGATGGAGCTCATTTCCGAGAATTGGAGACGCAGGTCGTAGTGCACGCCCGCCTGGGGGTGGTTGTGCTGGTGGATGACGAAGTGGTGGCCGTGGGGATGTTGGTTGGAGGCGTAGAGGGATGCGAAGGACGGGATGGGGAGACGGGGGATGGAGGGAGGGGTGGTGCGGCTGGCTAGGGAGAGGTGCTTGGTGAAGTACGCGAGGTGGTCTTCTACTTTCGCGCGGCCGGCTTCCACAGCTGCGAGCGTGGGTTCTAGTTGAGGTGGATGGTTGGTGGAATTTGCGGGTGTGGTAGAGGGCACATTCGATATTGATGGGGTCTTTGCAGCATCGGTGCACGGCTCCTTGTGCGTGGAGGTCTCCAATCTAGACGCAGATCCTGGATTCCCAGCTAGCGGAGAGTTCATGCTCCTCGCCTTTCCATTCGGTCTTCCATTTGGCCGTGATGATTCTGATGTTTTTCTCCGTTTGGGAGGAGGCGGAGATATGTGCCTGATAAGGCTTGAAGGAACGGGTCTCTCCATGTCTAACAAGTTCATCCAAGGACCGAGCAAGATATCTCTTTCTGTGGACTTTGTTTATTCACTTTCTGATTGCATCCAATGTATTGTGTGGACATGCCCCAGGGTGGTGAAGAGCGTCCCAATATAAGTTCGGTCCTGGCTATGACGTCGGACACATTGAGGCATCCATATCGTTTGACTTAGGTACTCTTCGACAAGAGGGGTTAAAATGGCATGATCGTGTAAGAGAACGTGTCTTTGGATTAAATATAGCTTGCTATATGCGGAACCAGGGAACGAAGAGATCAGTGGGAGATGTAACGTTCAGGTTCCTGATGTATGAGATACGGCACTAAGATGGTTTGAGGCTAGCGTCTCGACCAATTAGGAATAGCCCAATCATATACCAGCTAGTCCTACATGCCTTTCCCCTTACACACATCGGAATCGTAAGGTGTGCACAGAGGGAAGTCCCAGTTTTGGCAGAAGCAGGATTGATCAGCGGATATTCCCCCTTAACGGTGCCGCTGGCGGCAAAACTATAACCGCGACGGGTAGAGCAGCCAGAAGTGTATGCAAATTTTGTGAAACTGATGCTAGTAGGGGATTCAAAACAACTACCTTCCTCTTAAGATATGGTATCAAAATCGACACGACAATACCGGCTCAAGGAAAATAATGAATTGCATATTGCCTGTGGATAAGTCTTCTAATGTGGTATAAGCTAAGTGTGGGAGCTTTCGGTCGCTACACTAAAAGAATGGAGAGCCTCATGAAGCAGTAGGCTACAAGCACACTAACCAGTCAGGAAATAGATACACAAGAACCACTGATAATACCGGCACACTGCCGAATTCGGCGCCCATTGGAGTCCACCAGCTTGCTGTCAGCCAACGTACACAGTCACGAATAAGTTCCGCCAACCGCCCGGCCAGATACTATGGATATCACATATCCCGAAATGCATCTTTGCACGCAACCTCACACTGGCATACAGGCGGGAAAATCTCGTCCTGCACGCCCGCGCACTTGTAATACTGTCTCCGGCGGCGGGGCGTTCGCTGTGGGAGTTCCCGCAAATCCTTCGAAATGACTTCGATGTGGGTGTCGATAGGAACCCCACCCTCCAGGTCCGCATACAGTTCCTTGGCCTCGGAAGGTTTGATGGGTAATTTATTCTTCGCAGCGTACCTTAGATTCCAGAAGGTTTCTTCCTCGTCCTGGTCCACGAACCCGGTTACGCGAATCTCCGGGACGCTGGCCAACTCCTCAGCGATGCTTTCGTAAATCCACCTATGGATCATCCTAGGACATGGGTCAGTCTCGTGAAATAATCTTGGTCCTGGTTGCGTGCGCGGGCTTTTGTCCTTCCAGAAGCCACTCGGAAGAACAACGGCAACCCTTCTCAAGTTAGGTAGTCTTTCAAAGTAATCCACTGTCGTCAAGTCTCGCCCACGATACAGAGGAAGTGTTCCGACTGGCACTTTGAAGAAATGAAGGCTATCTAGCCAGTCGAATTTTATGTAGACATTCTGAATTCCATGGCTCATCATGGCAAATCGATCCAACTCTGGAAAATACCTTGGAAACCTCCGGTAGATCTCCGCGAGGACAATATCACTTTCCGTGCTTGGAATCGCACCATCCTTCGACAGTTGGTAGTAGTGGGAAAGCCTGTTGATGCTTCGGGAGAACTGTTCGATCGAATGACAGGGAAATATGAGATTCTCGAAGATTATGTCCAGGACAATCGTTCGGGATTCCTGTGAGACTTCGAGGAGAGAGGTTGTTTCTGGAAAGAGCATCCGCCGGATTTCGATTATCACGTTAACGTTCTTCGGAAACCGCCGTCTGCTTGGGAAGGTACTTCTTTTTTGCATGTATATCTCGGGGTGTGGATTGAGGCAGTAAATGAGTATCTTTCTCTTGATCTCGCAGGGTAGTCTTCTCCATGGTGACGGAACAGCCTCCGTGGATTGAAAGTTTCCTTCAGCCTCTTTCATCGTGGGAGGCAAAAAGTCTTGTGGAAAGGCCTAAGTGAGGTAGAGAGGATTTGAAGCAACCGTCAGTGAGCAGCAAAAGTGATCAAGAGATATAGTGTGGAAGGAAGGGTGAAAGGCGGTGTATCGAGTCAAAGTTTCCGATACCCTAATTAGAACTGCCTACCAGGGTACGATCCACTTTTACCTACGATGGCGGTGCGTGCCTTCACTTTCATATGTTTCGGACACTGATCTCATCACACAATTTTCTTTCGTATATGTGGATATTTCTTTACACTGGCCCTTGCATGTAGGGTTTTGGGAGGTAGTAAACTTCTTGTTGAAACGCAGAATCTTTCGGGCTTCACCATACTGCAACACTATACTACAACAGAGAGCAGTTGAAGTCCAGCCTCCTGAGTCTATGGGGACGATACGTCCCTGTTGAGGCCTGAATGGCGTAAAAACCGCATGCATATTGATAAGAAGCTTCTAGTCAGCTCTGAATAACCGCGAACAAGAGTGCGGTCTTACCGCCTTCGCCAGGCCGTACATATCAGAGACTGCCATACACCATGTGACGCTGATTCCGTACCGTGACATGGAGGAATAAGCCGTTCCAACAATTGTTGCCTTCGGTAGAAATGGTTGGCTTTTCCTCACTCTCCGCTCAGTCCCGTGTGTGAACCCTAATGAAGGCGTACATGGGGGCGCAGTCTGCGCAGACCAGGCTCTCGTTTGCCGGATGGTCACACAAACTAGAACGCGTAGCTTGATATTGTTTCTTTTACCGCTATCTGAATAAGTGTGACTCATGCGGTGTGTATCACCCATTTCTCTCAATCCGCGCTTCTGCCTAGATCGCACACGGAGGTCGGAGTGCCAAAGGAATCGGAGTTGCCCCGAAACCAAACATCTTCCGCGGACTCCGCATTTCCCGAAAGATAATGGGCTCGCGTAAATAAAATGCTCTCAGCCGCTCATGCGCTTTGCAAGATACCCGTCGAGAGTGAATGTGTGGGGAGGTCATGTCCAGCTATAGATGTGCACAGTGCACACAGCTTAATGATTTGTGTAAACCAATTTCCTGTACTTGTCCAACTCTAAATGAAGAACTGAATCGATTGCTATTTGCTTAGGGTCGGCAAACCAAAACCTGATGTTAGTATATTCTGATGTGTTATGCCTACAGAAAGAAGAACAATGAACATGCATGTCACCGCCACAAGCTCATGCACTTACCCCGCTGCCAACTGCCACCGCTACCTGACCACATTCACAACAACGGTTCATCTGTTGTCCTGAAGCCAGCCAACATGTATCCGTCAGCGTCATCAGTCTCCAAAGGAAAAGCTATCACACGATCGCGGTCTCCGGAAATCATGGAAGGCGTTGACAAGACAGTAGAGGAAAAGCCGATTGGGTTGTCGCCTCCAAAGATCTCAAAAGACCAGGCAGCCATTAGCATAACAAATGCCGAAATGCTGTCTTCTTTCAACTGGGTCCAAACCGACGATAATGGGCCTACAATAGCAGTGCCTGGTGAGCGATCCGAAAAGATGTGTCAAAGTTAGAGCCTAACAATCTTATCAAGGCCATCCACCGAGATGGGCACCACAAGTTCCCTCTCACCGACTACCAACTGATAAAGAAAGCTTCTCCCAGCGGACGCCAATTCCCCTTCATCGTCACGCATTCGAGCCGCTCCTCGCCTCCTTAGCCATCTGCCGGCCAGCGTTCGACATTTCCGAAATCGATGTCGTTACCCAGCTGAACAATCTCAAGCAATTGTTCAGGTGCGCTCGGGGAGACTGGAATAACGAATTTAGAATCGATATTGAGCTCATTGGAAACACTATTTTCATGAGCCGTTGGGGAAATGATATCACCCTCGCAAATGGTACACAGTCTGATTATTCATGCGGACATGTGTTCCAAGAGCATATGACGAGCTATTGCAAGGTTCTTCGTGAAATGGGAGCGAATAGTCACCATCGTGTGATTAGGTACAACCTCCAGGGTTTACAGATGGTTGTCCAGCACGAGGTCGATACGTACACTTGCGATTGTCATGCACTTGAATGCGAAAAGGAGACACCACAAGCTGATGTCGAAGAAGAAGGTCAAAGACCGTCCAAACCTCCTCCATTTCCAGATCCGAATGGTCCTCTACGAGTATTGCGACATGGCTCTCCCCACGATCTCCTCGACGCTCCTTGCATAGCAGAGATTAAAACTCGCAAAGTAAAAAGCCATAACAAACGCAGGGATCAGACGTACTCACAGCTCTGGTTCTCCCACTGTAGGAATATGCTATTCGGGTACCATATAGACCGCACTTTCACGAAAGTCACTCAAGACCCTGAGGACAGATATAAAGATCTCCAGAGATGGCAGGAAACAAGGCAGGAGTCGATCCCGGCCGTGATCCATCTACTGAAGGACGTCGTTCAGTCGATCCGATCCGATCCAAATGGAAGATGGGGAGCGTCGAAAAAGTTTGCTCTTATTGGGGATCCGGGGGAACCGAGGGGTTCTTTGAAGCTACACCAGCTTCGGGAAGACTATCGTAGGGACATGTTACCCCCCCAAGCGATAAATGAACGTGTACGATAAGGTACCCAGGTGGACATGGACTTGGCAATCGAACTGTGTAAGGCTAGACACCAAAATATATTCCTTTCATGCTCATGAACACGACATGTCGTTGAAGTAAACCCACTAAAGACGTAGCGCCAAGCTCAACCCCTTCCTCGAAGAGGCTAGTCAAACTGCGCACGTCCCATCTGCTTTCGTTATCCATGAACGTGACGACACTTCATTCCTACTACAGAGGGTGCTATATCAAACCTGGATTTCCGATCGGATAGCGCGACCGTCTCGAATCGGTACATTCGGCACGATGAGTTTCAACACGGCCCTGAACCTCTCGACCGAGGAAGTCCAGGCTCTGGAGACGTTGCGGACACGGTTCCATCCGCTGGTATGGAATCTCGGACATCTTCAACAGGAGATGCTCCAACATATGGATGCTCCACCCAGTTTGTAAGTGGCCTTTTCCATCTTCACAGTTTGTGTTGGCGAGAGATCTACCACTGCCGCATTGAAAACCGGAAATAAATCTGCCCTATCGATGCACACAATCCATCATTTGATCAGCGTCCGTTCGACAATGATGCTTTGAAATACATACTTTCCGCGCTATTAAGCCCCCTATACTGCCACAAGTGTTGCGAAAACATCCAATGTGCAGAGCTAACAAACCCAGACCTACATCACAGCGCTATGCCGCCCTCGTGAAAACGCACGTGAGAGCCCTCATGGAGTATTTCGATGAACCGGTATCCCACGCCGGCGTTCATATGCAACGAGACGGCAAGTTTGTGACGGTACGTGACCTATTATCAACATTGCGGCCACATCCGATAGCACCATTCCCGGCTTTTCTCCCCGAGACTGGACCCAACGGCGTGATCGACGCGCTGCTGCGCAGGAACCTCGCACCTGAAGATGAGAGCTGGATTGACGAGCGCGTTTGTATCGGTGCGCAGTTCTGCGAGGTGTCAGAGGAGTTCCCGTTGGAGGAGATCGAGGCCCGAAGACCGGCTGCAAAGACCACTAAAGCCAATGCATCGAAAGAAAGTCAGCGGGACTCCACGTCCAATAACGAAGAGGAGGACGAGCGTACGAGGCGTACTACTTCACATTTGAACAGCGAAGAAATATCCAACGTCTGGACAGAGGCTGGAGCTACAGTAGGGGAGCTATTCGTCTTGTTTGAGAAGGCCGTCAAGGGAACAGAGGATATGGGCGAAGGGACGAATGACGAGGACCTTGAAAGAATCGACAAGATCAGAGAAGGGTTGGGGGTAGACGAGGAAGAAGAGACGCCAGTCCCAGAGGCAGATGGTGATAACGCACAAGCCATGCAAGGGGTGCAGACGGTTGAACAATATGCTCTCAAGCCGACGGAACTGCACAAGCTTCTCGGGAGAGGTCGTTGAATACCTCGCTTGAGGGTATAACGTTGGGGCGTGGCTCTCTCCATATTTGCATGCATTCACATGGCGTTCCGGAAAAGATACCAAATTTCGTATTGGGCGTCGGGTTTTTATCCATCAGGAGCCGTTTCTGGGCTTCAAACGCAGGTCGGAGTTTGAAGACGGTTTCAATGAATCAATTCTCATTTGGGTATATGCATATCATGACTTTTTTGTTCCTTCAAACGCCCAACCTTTTGCCTCCAATGGGTATCTTAATGGGAAAAGCAGCGAATACTCACTATGGTTTCAGCGCATATATCCTGACAGGGAAAAGCTCCTTCGGGAACCCCTTCTGCAATTCTGTCGCAACGATTTTCAAGCCGGCCTTCTCGAACAACGCGCGGAACTTCTTGTCTGACCGTGTGACGCTCGAGTCTTCGTCATCGAAGATGTCCTTGTCCCATATATCCGTCGATAGATTCTCTTTAACCACTATCCAACCCTCCCGCGTTGTCTTCTGCTCTGCATCGCCCTCCGCCTCTGCCTCAGGCTTGCGCAATCCCTCCTTACATCGCTTGAGATACGCAACAAGCTGCGCGTCCGTCAAGTGTCCCAGACACCACTGATTCCATATCAAATCATATGCGCCCTTCTCCGGCACCCAATCCTGCAACCCCAGATTGACGACCTCGCCCAACTTCCCCTTCTCCCTCGCATCCCCCTCCACCGCCGCAACCAACTCATCCGTGAACTTCCTCACGGGCTCCACAACATCCACCTTCTCCGCAACCCCCATCAGGAACCCCCTCGTTATCCGCCCAATCCCCGCGCCGCAATCCGCAACCCGCCGCAACGGCGGAAGAGGCTGCTTCGTGTTGCGCTGGGCTCCGCGACGACGCAGCTTTGTGAGGAAGTTGGAGGAGCCTTGGAGGTCGATGCGGGAGGTTTGTGGGAAGCCGCCGAGCATGCCGTTGATGTCGGAGGAGACGGAGTTCCAGTATGTGAGGGAGTGGGCGTGGTTGATTGCGGCGTCGGCGGAGGATGAGGTGATAGGGGGTGGGTCAATCGTCATGTCCATGATGGGACGGTGGAAATGGATCGAAGAGACTAGCGTGTGAAATGCGCGTGGATGGAAGCCCGCGGTGGCTTTTTCCGGGGGATAGAGACCGTTGCGATAGAATTGCTCGCGTGTGAGTTCTGACGCGTGGTGGCGTTCGTTACGGGGAGAGCTTGAGGGGTGGAACAGGTGGGGTAGCAGCGTCTATGGCGGCGACGGGGAGTAGCTTCGTAATTCAACAATTGATTGATAACAAACAATAATAACACAGTGTCCCGTCTCGAAGAGTCCCGAGGTCGAGATTGTATGTAGTTTATCGTGTAGTGAAGGTAGTGTGCAGGTCTAGAGTGGAAATGGTAATTCTATCCGTTATCGATAACCAAAGGACGCTATCGCGGGGTCATTCCAGAGGGACCTGCATGCACCAGCAGTGAAGCTACCCGACCACGTGCGGGCCTGCTGATAACTCCGCTTTCCCCCTCTGTTATATCATTAGGGAGATGTCCTCCTTTTCTTCTGCATTTCTTCGAGCTCTGACATCTCGGTCTTTCAGTTCTCGCTTTCGACTCCATACCCATCGTTCACCTTTTCCGTTGCTCGTCAGGTTCTCTCATCAGCAAGTTAACATGTCTGACCTATTTGTGGAGTTGACTGCGCCGAATGGGCACAAGTATACGCAGCCGAGGGGTCTATTCATTAACAATGAGTTTGTGCCGTCGAAATCGGGCGAGACGATCACTTCCATCAATCCCAGGTTTGTCCTTTGAATGTTATTAATATTTCCATTGATATGGTAACTGACTAGCCTCAGTGATGAGAGCGAGATTGTATCTGTCTATTCTGCAGGCCCGGAAGATGTCGATATTGCCGTAGCTGCAGCCCGCAAAGCCTTCAAAGACCCGTCATGGCGGGACATGGACACCAATGCCCGCGCCGACCTGCTGTGGAAATTTGCAGAGCTCATTGATCAGCATCGGGAAACGCTCGCTACCATTGAGACTTGGGACAATGGAAAGCCGTACTCCGTGGCCTTCAATGACGATCTTGGAGAAGTCATCAGCTGTATCAAATATTACGCCGGATGTATGTATCACCCCTTGAATGTCACCGGGCACCGCTGACGAAAGATAGGGGCGAACAAGATCCATGGTCAGGTGATTGACACCTCCCCAGCAAAACTTGCCTACACTGTCCGCGAACCACTGGGCGTTGTAGGACAGATCATCCCCTGGAACTTCCCTCTCGCAATGGCGGCATGGAAGCTCGGCCCCGCTCTTTGCACAGGTAACACTGTTGTACTGAAGGCGGCTGAGCAGACGCCCCTCTCTATTCTTTACCTAGGAAACCTTGTCAAGGAGGCAGGATTCCCTCCGGGTGTTGTCAACTTCATCAACGGTGAGGGTAGGAAAGCTGGTGCTGCATTGGCTTCGCATCTCGATGTCGACAAGGTTGCCTTCACTGGCTCCACTGCGACTGGAAAGGAGATCATGAAGTTGGCAGCAATCAACATGAAGAATGTGACGCTCGAGACGGGCGGTAAATCGCCTTTGTTGGTCTTTGACGACGCGGATCTGGACCAGGCCGTCAAGTGGTCCCATGTGGTAAGTATCCCATCTTCAAATACCAATCTCCATTTTCTGACCCATTATCCAGGGTATCATGTACAACCAGGGCCAGGTCTGCACCGCAACCTCCCGTATCCTCGTCCAAGAAGGCGTATACGACAAGTTCGTCTCCGCCTTCAAGGCCTACGTTTCCGAGACCAGCGTCGTCGGTGACCCCTTTGAAGACAAAACCTTCCAAGGCCCCCAAGTCACCAAGACCCAGTACGAACGCATCCTCTCCTACATCGAGGCCGGCAAGTCCGAGGGCGCGGAGCTTATTGCCGGCGGCAAGCCTTACAAGGACGTCAACGGCAAGGGCTTCTTCATCGCACCGACGATTTTCACCAACGTCAAGGATAATATGAAGATCTACCGCGAAGAGGTCTTCGGTCCGTTCGTCGTCATCGCGTCGTTCAAGACGGAGGAGGAGGCGGTCGAGCGCGCGAACGATACGACCTATGGTCTCGGTGCAGCAGTGTTCACGCAGGATATCACCCGGGGTCATCGGGTGGCAAGACACATTGAAGCGGGTATGGTGTGGATCAACTCATCGAATGACAGTGATGTGCGGGTGCCGTTTGGTGGTGTGAAGCAGAGTGGTATTGGAAGGGAGTTGGGTGAAGCGGGCTTGGAGGCGTATACGAATCGGAAGGTATGTGCACTGCAAAATGGAATCTCTGGCGAGAATACGTTGCTAACAAAGTACAGGCTATCCATGTAAACTTGGGGAACAAGTTGTAGGGCTGTATTAGCCTGGGAGGCCTAAAGGCTGGGTGCGAATGTAAAGGAGAGGGGTACTATCCAGACCCATTTGATTTTGTACATTATACAGCAATATTCTTGGATATCCATACGCTTATAAGAGGTTTGACGCATAGTTCACCCATCACGATGCGCAGGTGCAATTCATTGGGTGCTTGCACATGCTATTCCGTTTCCGGCATGGCTTCCATGTAACCCGAAATACGAAGCTCAATCAGGTTTCCTTTTTTCCATCCGATTCTTTAATTAGTAAGTCAGAGATGACCGCAATTCAACCTTAAAATGCATGTTATAATAAATCCATGTCCAGCGTTAAATAGTATGCTGGACAATCCTTCCGAATTGAACCTTATTAGAATGTAAAGAAGACCCTGCGGCCCTTACCATGGCGTATACCAAACTCCTCCTAGGCGCGGTTCCACTGGTCGCCGGTCCAGCGCTCTACCTAACCTACCTTCACCTGACCCTCTCCCGCAAAGTCTCCTGTCTCACGACTACCTACCTGCAAGATGAAACCCTCCCTGTACCCCCCGCGGTGACGGCAACCTCAACATCAACACCATCGGACATCATCCTCCACCACGAAAAAGCGCAAAAGTCCATCCCCACTTCATCCCTCAAAGGATGTCCGCCCTCGGAGCTCCAGACCCGCTTCCTGCGGCACACCATGTCCATGTTCGCTAGGTCGGCGCCGGCATGGAGTATCTGGTTCCTAATCAAGGACCCCGAAGACCGGTACACCTTCAACGAAAGGTACATCCGCGCATTGGAGTTTGTGCCCGGCGATCGCGTCTGCGGCGTGTACGTCGTCGACAGCAGGGACGACGCGCGCGTGATGCTGAGGTTGGATGCACCGGGGAGTTACAAGGGGCCTGTGGTGGAGGGGTTGCTGGGCACGGAGATCCGGGAGGGAGAGGTGGAAACGGTGTTTGTGAACCATACGGTTTTGTGGAGGAGGAGGGGGCAGGGGAAGGCGAATGTGTTGGAGAGTTCGTTCGGGAGATGGATGCATGGGGTTATGGTTAGGAGGTTGGTGGAGAATGGGGTTGGGAAGGTGGTGGATGAGGTGGGAGGGAAGAAGGGGGTGTGAGGGATGTGAGGATGGAGGGGGATTGGGAATGGTGAAGGGGGATGGGATTATTTTTGGCTTTTGTATGAGCTGGGGATGTTTTGAGTAGGTCGAAGCTTCTCCTCTCTCTTGAATGGTAATGGCTGTTTCGACGGCAGATGATTTGCAATGTTGTTGATGAGTGCTGCGATTATTTTAGGCTGTTGCTGTGAATTTTTTTCGATAGAACGGAATATGGCCTCTTCCATATGCCGGCATATACATACCTTAAAACACCTAACGTATTCCACCACCGAGTGGCCCACCCCACCGAGTGGCCCAAAATTTCTTGGCAAGCAACACTACAACTACAAC
>JAFHBW010000331.1:0-34560 GCA_019022765.1 Westerdykella sp. P71 | reverse complement strand
CTTCGGCGCGTAGCAGAGCTTCAAGTATATAAGGGCCACTAGATACATTCATTTCAAATCAACACAGTCTCACTACTTCTTTCTCTCCACCGAGAACTCCCACATAATATCAACGGGACATGCTTTTCAGCGTTGATTGATTTGATCTAGGTTTAGAAATATTGCTCGTTTTCTCTATCTGCACCATCGTCGTAAAGAAGTGATTACCAATAACTACAATTAAGACTTGTGGTTTCGGAACGTCCAGATGTCTGCAATTACTGAGCTTTCTCCATGACATTAGTTAGAATTTGATTCTTCGGCTTATGAACCTTAGAGTGAAGCCTCATTCGCCTTGTTAAAGACCCGTCAAACTCATCGTACGCACGCTTTCGGCCAAAATAAAGCTAGAGCGAGGAATAAGGCAGAGGTCATGTTAGAGAATACCTAGGGTACCCCTCCCGGCGCACATTGCAACTATAGGGCTTGCTACGTGTCACAAGATTCAGTACGTAGGTTTTCCAAGGAACCTTGGTGAATGTCATCTCAAGCGACCATTTTTCAATCATCAAGTACTAGGACACGCCCTTGCCTGCAGACAGTTCGCTTAGTCGAGGGTTGCAGTCTGTATAGATCCTCTGCAAGCCACTCTGCGAGGTTGACTCACCTGTACTGTAGCAAGAAAATTGGCTTTAAATTCACAAATGGATACATGGGTAGGAAATTATCCCGAACTTCTCCAGCGGTGGTTGCACTAGTGTAGAAAGGTGTGGGTCTGATCCAATCCATAGATGGATCTTCAACGCTAGTAGGGCTAAATGGGAGCTAGCCCTGGAGAAGAAACCTTGGAACCTTGGAAACCGAGCCTAGCGTCATCCACGCTTGGACGTCGCGTACTCCAAATATCTTTCAAAAAGTCGTCGCGAAGCCCTTCGCACACATCCACATCGCACTGCCTGATTCCATGAAATACGACCAATGGGTACGGTCACGTTCTTCGGGAAAATTCTAGGAACTGAGGCAACGGATTCGAAGGACTTTTCTCGTGGGAGTCTACGCACTGCCACAAGCGGATCAAGACGAATTCGATTACTTATTGTTGAGTTGTGGCCATCTGCTGAAAATAGAATGGTACCCTAGTCTGGGCGGAGGGAGAAGTGGTCGTTTGGGAACTGGGAGGTACAGGTCCGCCGCGGCTGAAGAATGACTGCCAAATCCACCCTGAATCCTCGAAGAGAAGGGGCAGTGCGGACGCAAATCCAGCGGGTTTGGTAAGCCGAATCCGGGGCCAGGTTTCGCCCTGATCCTGCATATGCCGAGATGTTGGCCATCTTTTCTAGGGTATTTGATGCATGGAGACAACTCCTAGCTGTCTGATTGGGCCGTTGTGAGAACAGAGCCTAATCAACGAACGTTACCGTACATAATTTCCCTTGGACCAAGGCTGTGGGGGTATTTTGCGTGGCACGCCTCGCAGATGTCAGACCATGGGAAGTTGGAAGCAGCGGTACTGATAGGTGTATGTAACACCCAGACGACCATTCGCGGGAGCCATGGAAGCACAGACCGGGAGCCCTGGCGCCCCATTGGACGGCTACGGTTTACCTACATCGGCACGACGGGGGAACGCGGTCACGTGGCGGTTTAGTCCGATAAAAGTAGTTGACCTCTCCACGTCAAGCTGGATCGCATTCACGTTCATCCGCGCAGGCGATGCGTATAAAGATAGGGGATCTGGAACGCCGCTCCCTCTTTCTTCACCGGAACAACTTCAGTTAAATTTCGATTCCATCAGCTAAACTCTGCCAATTGTTTGGACAGATTACTGTTATTTTTGCGAATATAAAGCCGTCAAACGCAATGGCTTCATCTGGTGCGTTCCGCTTCCCCATTTCGATCCCTCATTGCTGCTCCGCCTGGCTAAGTCCCTCATAGCGCTTCAATCCATCGCTACCGCCGCTCTTGCAAACAACATCATGCAGACCGTACTGCAGGTGGCCATGATCTGCTTGACGGTTTACTTCGCTCTCCGCCCTCGTCGCATCACCTAGCCACACGAGGTATGTCCAGTGCAGATAAATGTACGGATTCTACGTAGATGAATGCTAACAGTGACGATGAGGCGCGACACCTTGCATACCGCGGGTGTCTGGCTCAGATACTTTTTTGGGATGAGACGCTCGTGGGGCTGCTGGTGGAAGCACGGCCTGTGGCTTCCAAGAGCTGTGAGGTGGTCGTCAGATTTGGGCTGTGAGTGGTCATGGACATGTACAGTACATGCATCCTCATAATGGGAAAACAGTTCCTTTAGCGTGCCTGGCCTTTGGGAAAATTCTTTAATAGAGCATGCCGAAGCTTATGTCCTCAATATATTCCATGCTTTGTCTTTATTCAGGTGTGTTAATCTAGTATTTCTCTTAACAGCGTAATAGTACACATTCGAGCGCCAGTTTGGTGTTTATGGAAATGCATAGGTGTGAATAGACACATAGCGCCCAGCCGGCATGGGTGAGAATATCAACCGTTGGAATTCAGATCGTAGGTCTTCTGCTTTTGCTCGAACGCTCATTAAACATACTGTATTTGAACCGAGATGTGTCTATGGCCTCCGTGAAAATCTCAGGCATTGGAGGATTGCACATCTCCCAGGGCTGCAACATGGTCATAGCTTTTTGGCCCAACGATTGATAGAGAACCGAAGCTAGGGTTCCTGCGGCGCTGTGACCGTCGTCGTAATCTTCGAATAATGACCAGGCGAGAAACATGGAGGACGGAAGTCTGGATCGGACGTTCTGTTTGCACTTGTCGCAGCCATGCACGCAGTGTATGTAAGCAAAGCACCAACTGCGAGCAGGAGCTGCTTTCAAAGTCTAATGTTCCAGAGTTCCAAGGAGGCTGGTGCTTGTTCAGGTGGACAAAACGGGGCGGTGTGGCTTCTCGAAGGGGCAGGGGGGTGCTGACCGCTGAGTGGTGGTTTGTTGCAGCCCGGCAGACAGTTCCACACAAATCTGAGACAAATCTGACAAAAATCTGATAAAAATCTGGCAAGATTCTGGCAAGAATCCGGCAAGAATCCGGCAGAGTTCTATCGATGTGCACGTCTAACTTTCCCGCGACTTGGTCACGCTTGTGGCTGCCCGCAGAAGCGCTGCCTCGCGTCCATTTCGGGATCGAGTCCATGTTGAAGCTGGCATGGGGCGCCAGAGTGGGCAGGGGCCTGGCACTGTATACACTCACTAATCGCTGATGCGGATCCCACCTCTTCGAGTATATCGCCGCTCTCAATGTCAGTGGCGATCGCTACTATCTTGTCTCGTAACAGGATAATTGATATAGGATTGTGAACCAATGACTTCAATTAGGTCTAGGCTAAACCCAAAATGAGATTCGAGAGGAACATGCTCCCTTGGATGTTCAGTTTAGGTTTAGCGTAGGCATATCAGCTTGAATGCGGCGTAATCCCCTCTTTCCTTCGGAACTTCCACCCCATCCTCAACAACATAATGGGTGCTCAGATGTTAGATCACGACTGGATTCTTCAACAGTTCAACTTTGGAAGACCCGCTCTCCGATGGCAAGGTATCTACACTCAAATAACAGAAAGCTAGAACTAACGGCACGTAGTTTGTCGAAGACCTTGAACAGAAGCTTGCTGGGCTGGAGAGTAAGCCACGGTTCCTCGATATGCGAAGAAAAGGCATGGTTCTCTCTGGACATGCGTCTGTTCCTACTGCCACAGGGTGCATATGGGTTTCGGTTACCCTAGGGTAAGGCTCTGGTACACCAGGACCCCTGACGTTCCCGATAGATATCCGGGTTGACCGTCCGGCGTGCCACCCGGCTGGAATTGCGCGCACATGGAGATCAAGGAACATTGCCAGCGCCGGTGCAGATGGGCGTACAAGTAAACCCGTAGGGAATAAGAAGGAAGGGATTTTTAGGCATTGGGACGTATGACGGGAAAATTGTGCCGTATGACACCCACCTGCAGATGGGTGAGGTATGTAATACTGTGTATACCATCTCCAAGATGACACTCCCTGATGCCAGTAAGCTGCAACGCAGGGCAACACAATTAAGAGCAGGGATCCGGTAAATAGGCCAATTGGAGCCTGAGAAATTGTTTAAATCTTGGGAGCACAACAGCTTCCATGCCATGGAAGCCATGATCCACCGTGCCACAGGTTCGTAGTACACGAATCTGCGCCTGTTTGTTTGCACAAGAATTCCCTTTATAACGTGGATATAATTGTTGGCACCCTTTGCTTCCTCTCAACATATATACGCTTTCTTCCGTCACCGAATCTGCCCACTATTTTCTAAGTAAAATCACCACGCTCCAGTGCTTTCCTAACCGCTGGCATTCAACAACGGATCAATCGGGTCCGCGCCCCTCTTCCAGTCTTTCTGATATCGATATGCTTTTAAACCTTGATTAATATGATCTAGCTTCTCCAATATTGTCTATTGTCTCTCTATGTACTCTCACGTACAGACGGTGCTACAACTTTCCACGCTCCTATTGACATACTATAGCCGTCGCCAAAACCTTATGTATATGGAAGTAGATGGGGTGAGCCACCGTCTCTATTGAACTACTTCACTGTGAGCTAATACCAAGAGTAACTGGCGGTTGGGACATGGGTTGTTTGACTTCCGACAGGACAACGTGGAAGAAGTGATCAATCTTCCCAGATAGCTCGGTTTGAATGATAAAGACGTTGACAATGAACATTATACCGGGTACGAAAGATGGGAGGAAGAGATAATACCAAGACAGTTAACAAAACTGGGGATCTGTGGATATCATGACTTGCTATATTGTATAGGTTCTAGTATATGCACCTGCCCATCTTAACATACTCTCGTCAGGGTGGAACAATCCTTCTTTCGGAGGCTTCGCTATCTTTTGCGTCCTTGTGCTCGGTTACCGTTAAATTCCGCACCATCTCGTGGGCAGAAGATATTTCTAGAAACCCTGGCTAGTCTTCAATATCGTCATCGCTAAGAACGAGACTGTGTACATCCTTTTCCACAATATGCTGCAACACGTCCTGCTCCCTAGCCGTCTTCATTTCAATCCTATTGCGGGATTTCTTCCTCGGGGTCTCAGGGCCGGGTCGGTCAGTGCTCCATTGTTCCTGCTCCAAGGGGTCCTGATCATTACCAAGGTCATCGTCATGGCCATCTGTCCCTGCTGCCGATCCACTTCCGCTGAAAGAGGTAAGTCTTTGAATGTCTTGGAGAGTAGCTGCGGCGTTGGGCCGAGTGCGGAGAATGTATGAGAGATATGGAAGACGCTCCATAAGCAGTTCATAGCGTGCAGAGCCTCCGCTCCCGACAAGTACGAGTCCGGAATCTTCTTGTCTTTGCGTCCTGCCGTTCTTTACGGAGGCTGGGTTATCATTCGAGGCAAAAGTCTTGGACTTCAGCCAAGTGTCCACGCCACCGGTTCCGGCCTCGCCGACCGTACGCTGATTAGAGTTTGGACCTAAAAGCTCTCCACGTTGAACTTTGGAGACCCACAAGTCAAGCAGGCCACTGAGCTCCTCTTGCTGTCGCCATATTCGGAGAGACGTAGGATAGTACATAACGTAAGGGCTGCCTCTCGACGTGGAAGCCCCCTTAAGCCCTTTTAGTCCTGACGGTGGCGTCATTCGTTTGACTGGTGAGGGCAGGTTGTACAAAAGCCCACGCACACTGGTTTGGAAACTCATCTCATCTTGACGTAATCTATCGGCACTCGTTCCTTGGAAGTTCCGCCGGCCGAACCGTGTACCAAATCGATCGGGCGAGAGAAGATCCGCGTCAGATATGGCATCGATACACCCTTCGATCGAATCCATAGTCTCTTCGCTGTCTCCAGCGCCACAAGACAAGACGTAGTTTTCGTGGAGCGCAGCTATGAACGTTTGAGTATCAGTTCCGATCTCATCGATGAGCGAATCAATCTGAACCTCAGAGACCTTTGGTCGACGGCGCTCCGGGAACCAATTTGGTGGTTGTGGAATGGCTGCGCCATTTGGATCCTCTGGAAGACGCTTGTTATAGACAACCCTACCTACGGCGTGGAATATACCAAGCGTGCTTTCTCGTTGGGTGACCATTTCCAATGAGTCTTGCTCCATTTTCGTCATTGGAACATCCTTCGGACCCTTCTTTTTCGCAAACGTGACCTTGCCGCCCCAGTCACCATTGTGGTCGCCTCTAACACATAGAAACTCCAGGGAAGACACAGCATTGCGTATATCTCCGAGTTCCGAGAGTTTCTGTATCACCTGAGGGCCAGGTGCCCGTTTGCGACCACTTTTACGTGCTTCCTTTAAAACCACGAGATCAAGGGCTTTGGCCATGAAGGTTGGCGCGATTGGGTTGAACTCAATCACGGATACCCCAGGATGTGTAAGGATTTCCGGTCCCAGCAGACGATGTGCGGTAAAGCTATCAGCAGCTGCAGTATTGGTCGACAAAAGAGTCTCAGATATTATCATTACGATTGGTGTGATTGAACGATCAAGACTGGGTTTCCTGGCAAAGAAGGCGGTAGCGGACGGCGTGTTGGCGTTAAGAAACCTGAGAACCGACGCTCGGAAGGACTGGACGGCCGAAGAGGCATGGGCGAATGTATTGGGAAACTCCTCTACCATGATCATTTGTTTCTGGTTCACAGTGGGGGCCAAAGAAACAGGCGCTTGGTCAACTGGCGCCTGTTCCTGGAACGCCAGACTGCCGAATGCTCCCGCACGCCCGATAAAGTCGTCGAATTGGGCGGTCACAGTAGTTGACCCTTCAAGCAAATGACTTGAGCTACCGGGGTTTTTCCATTCATGTATGGTAAACCCAAGTTCTTTTGCAAGCAGTGTCAAGAGGGTAGTCTTGCCACTTCCTGCTGGACCTTTCAGGAGCAGAAGTCGCTTACGCTGCCTGCCCTCAAAGACATCGGAGATCCATGTGCGTACATCGGCGACTTTTTTCTTGTGCACTGCCAGCTCTTCCATGGATACCGGCCCGTACTTCTCGTTCCAGGGCCTATTGTCTGTATCCGCTGTGGTCGGAGGTCGCGAAGTAGCGATATTGACAGTCCCATTGGGCCCCTTGAAGAACCTTTGACTCCCTTTGGGCAAGCTATCATTTACCAATATACTGCCCTCCTTGTTCCTCTTCTGCAAAGCTTGTGCAGCTAGGTGTGGAGCAGGGCGATCGTCTCCAGAAGAATCACAGATATCATCCAGCTCCTCGACAGGTGCATTCGTTGAAACCTTTTCAGGGTTAGATGTTGTTTGGGTTGGCTGCGGTGCCCTGACATTGGTGAAGAATGACGTTATGGGCTTATGGACCGGCTTTGGCTTTACGGGCGATTTGGTTGGTGATTTTACCGTCACACGGGATGACCGCGGTTTTTGGGGGGTGAGGATACGCGTTTGGGAACCGTTCGTATTCGCCTTGCTGCTTGAACCACTCCTAGTTGAGCGGGTTAGTGGTTCTCTCTTTGCTCGTTTAGGAGGAGGCGATGAGCCTCTCAGGTCGCCTTCATCGTCGGATGAGAGAACGATGGGCTTTTGGCGTGCTGCACGCGGCTTGCCCATGCCGCCTCACAGATCTTGCGTCTTCTCTGACGCAAAGGGTCATAATTCTCGACGCCGATATCCAGTCCTGAGTAGGCAATCACCAGCACTGGCGCTTTGCTGATGCGTTGCTTGCTGAGGAAACGCGATATGTCGTATGTCGTTGTTGCATCGGTCCGAGATAATCCGAGCTTGGCAAGCTATGTCTCGTGAATGCCAAGAACTCGACCCGGACTCTTCGGGACTGCCAACGCAGCAATTCTGGTCCGTCCGTCACCGCACCCTTCTCTTCACCAGCCCCCCCTTCTGCTACCGCATTCGAAATCGCCAGGACAATGTCCGCAATAATCTTTTGTGCCCGACCGGTCGTGCACGGCCGTCTGGTCGCCGGGGAACGCTTCCCGCCCCCAGCTTCGACCAACCATATCAATCCACGCGTGCGCAACTAGGTAGCTTTGCATTGACCCTTGGAGCCCGATGCTCAATCCCACGATCCGAGCCACTCTGAACTCAAAATTTAGGGCGTCATTCGGTCATTTAGAGTCATATCAAGACTCATTTGGCCTCAGCGATGAAGTTGACCAAATGTTGTGAGGGACGATGCCGACCATCGTTGGCTCAGTATCTTTGCTGTACGACACTCAGCAAGTGAAGCGAATATGTGGCTCGCTACGAAGCTAGCCTGTGACTCGAAGCCGAAACCGTCTTGAGTTGGGGCGCATAGATTAGCTCCTATTCCTGTGCCAGCTCAGTCTTTTGGCCGGGTATCATTGGTCGCACACTGAACCAGTCCGTGTTGTCGCCATGCACGGTTCGACTAACCCACTTCTTCCAGCAAACTGTATATAGCCCTGTGGTCTCGTGTCGTGGCACCTGCACATGTTTACGTCCTGATGTGCCACGCAAGCGTACCTATTGCCCTGTCTCCATAGTCTACACTAGTCCTTTGTGTGAGGGAAACATCTTATTTCATCTGATTCTGTCGCAACGTTTGTGTATAAACTTCGCTTGTTTCCATATCCAAGATGGCAAAGAAGAAGGGGAAGAAGGCCCAAAAGCAAGCTGATTGGCCCTCCCCACCGGATACTCCAAAGCCTCCCGTCGAAGCCAGCCCACAGCCTACTGAGGAACCAGCAGCGTCATTAGACGCACCAGCACCCTTACCGACGGTGGGAGCCCCGGAACAAGCGCAAGAATACCCGAGTACAACAGAGCAAGACGTATCAAAAGAGATCGTGGAGCATTCGCAGATCGAGCCGCCACCAGAAGAACCAGGAACTGTCGAACAAACCACTGAGAGTAACATACCAGATTCAGTGGAAGCATCGACGCCAAAGGAGGAAGCAACAGTTGAATCTTTGCCAGAGCGCGCAACAGAGCAAGAACCAGATACCTCAGAAAAACCGACTGAAGAGTCACCTCCCGAGCCTGCGCCTAGAGAGGCTGTAGAGACACAGCGGGTGGTGGATTCGACGGAATCCGGAGAATCCAGCCAGATCACGCCTGAACTCTCTGGGACGGCAACGGAAGAGCTAGGGGCGCCTGAACCCGTCGTACCTGCAACTCCACCCATCGAAGAACCCACAGAGGCTGAACCTCAACCAGGACCACCCGAAAACGAAATTTCCACTGTCACAGGTCAACAACCGGAAACAGTGACTGAATCTGGTCCAGAAGTTTCTGACTCAACTTCGACCGTGACAACAGAACACCCTTCCATCCCCCCCTCCACCACTGGCTTGAAATCGACGTCGGAAGATTCAGCGGCACCGGAAGCAGATCCACCTCAGCAGACTGACCTTTCACTTTCAGAGTCGAGAATAGCAGGGCCACCGGCTTCTGAGATCCCAGCTTCTTCCGAGTCTCCAGCTTCCGAGGCCCAAGTTTCTGGGCCAAAAGCTTCTGAGCCCCAAATTTTTGAGCCAAAAGCTTCCAAGCCCCAGGTACCTTCACCTCAGGAAGAAAAACCAAAAGTGTCAGAGGCCGCGGCAACGGAAGGTGAGGTGTTCAAAGATAGAGCAGTGAAAGCCAGAACGCCAGAGATTACGGCAGTGGAAGCACGAGTACTCGAGCCTCAGGCGCCAGTAACTCAGGAAGTGAGTTCACAGGTTCCGACGTCCAAGGCAGTTGAACCTACCGTCACAAAACGCAACGCACCGGCGCCCACACCCGCTATTATCGCGCCGCCCGAGCCTCCCCTGGCTCCGACTCCCCCAGTCACAGAGCGCTTGATCGAGGAACCGAGAACCAACGGCTCGCATCCTGGCGCACCTGAAGAGTCCGCATCATCTTCGGCACCGTCAGTGGCTACTACTTCGTGGGAAACAGCGCACTCGGAGGCTTCGAAACCTGAGTCAACTGGAACCTCCAAAGGCACTGTACGACGAAACTCCCCACCAAAACCCTCTACTACCGCGCTGCACCAGGTGATCGCAGAAGATAGACCGCCCGCTCCTACACCACCACCTCTGCACAGATCGCGAACACGGCATGCGCCTGCATTTGACGACGACGACGAAGAAGAAGAAGAGGACCATTCTGCATTGATTCAGCCACGCCTCAGGGGAGACCCGTTATCGAGGGACACTTCACGAGGCCTAACCCATCCGCCCCAACCACCACATAACCGAAGCGTGTTTGCCTCAAGGGTACCATCAGAGCACTACTCTAACCCGCCTCAGCGTCCTCCACCTCCTGGATATCATCCCGGTTACTATCCTCCCACCGCGCCTCCATATTACCACGCTCACAGCATGAGCCAACCCGGAGGATACAGTCCGTACGGACCCCCTTCACATTCATCTTCACCCTATCAGGAGCCTTGGGGCCAGTATCCTCCTACCTACCCTCCCTATGGAAGTCCTCCACGTCATGATTCGGTCGGATCGAGAGACTTCTCGCTGAGTCCCCCAAATATCGATAATGGCTCAGCCATTGAGGATGACACGGGGGATATTTTCTCGCGCATCTCACAAGCCATCCCAGACCTCCATGTTCTTCTCGCTCGATATAAGGAGACGCATGGACAGCTCAGCGTCCGTGAAGAGCTCCTCCGCAGGGCGGGTATCGAGCAACAGGAGCGATTGAGGGCCAAAGACGATGAGATTAGCCACTTGAAGGAGAAAGTGAGTACAATCGAGAACAAACAGTCCAGCGAGGCCAACAGACTGCGGCTCGAAATCGGTAATATGGAGGAGCAGGTCAAAGAGCTCAGGGAAACAGCAGCGGAGACCGGAAAATACAAGAAGGAAGCGGAGGAGACAAGACTTGCGCTGGAGGCCGCGAAGGCGTCTTGGGAAGCAAAGTATAAGGAACTCGAAGCTTCAAAGGATGCCCTGGAGAAGGCTTTCGCGGAGAGGATCGCCAAGACCGAGTTGGAATTCGAAGAGTGGAAGAAAACGGCAACCACGAAGCATGACGCGGAGAAGATTGCTCTCGCCATTCAGTTTGATAAGAAATTGAAGGAAGCAGATGTCATTGCGGAGACACAGAGGCAAGAAGCAGCAGCGGCCTTCGTGCGAGAGAAGGACGAGCTCCGTTCTGAGCATCAGAGACAGCAGCGCGAAAGAGAGGAAAATTTTGAGAAAGTTCGAGAAGAGCTGGAAACCAAGTTGAGCGCAGCTCAGAAGGATCGCGAGGAGGCCCTGAAACACGAGCGTGAGAGCAGGGAGCTTTGGGACATTGATCGCAAAAACCTCACGAAGGCCCATCAAGAGGACCGCGAAAGCCTGCAGAGAGGCTGGGAGGAGCAACGACAGCTCCTGGAGACCCAGTACAGACAGAAGAAGGAAGAGTCGGACAAGGCTTGGATTGAGCTACATGCCGAAGCGAACCGCAAAGCTGAAGAGCAGAAAGCCAAGGCGGAGAAGCTGACAAGAGACTTGGAAGAGCTTCAGAAGAAGTTCGACGTACTTAAGGCGGAGAGTGAGAAGGAGAAGGAGATAATCAAGAGCGTTGCTGGCAATCTCGAAAGTGAGAAAGCTAGATTGGAGAAGCTGATGGAATGCTACGGAGACATTGCTGAGATCAAGAGCAAGGGTGATACATACTAGTAAGTACTGATTGGAGAGCCCCTGTTCTGTTCACGCCGTTGTTGTACGGCAGAAGCGACGACTATATATGTGTCATCGAGCCTTTGAGCTCGTCTGGAAAAATTGTTAGCACCTGTCCCCTTTATAATGCAAGAGTCGTTCTAGCCGCCAGTCCTTCGCAATTGCCCTCTCTTGAACAAATGCTGAGTTGATGTATGCAGTTTGGTTTCCTTCTCGCAACTCCAGAAGCAGATCATGGATCTCGCAACCACCCACTTTGTCCATCTACCGATTACTCCCCCGTCCGATGTCGTTGAGAAGATTCCCCCTGAATTGCCATCATTTCTGGGGAATACTTCCGCTTCGAGGTACGCTGTCTTCATGAGTTCGGAATTACAGCTGACAGTTTCCCATAGACAACTTCGCACAGCCTATGTGGCGCATATTGTCTCCGCAATGGTTACGTTCCGAGTTTTTGGACCCTTTTTATTCAGCCTCGGACGCCGTTACGACAAAGCAGACTCGCTGTTCCTTGCGATGAGCAATCATATTCGAGAGAAGAGCACACGAAAGGAAGCAATTTGGCGACAGCAGACCCTACTTGCGGCCTTCACAAGTAGCGGTGCGAAACAAAGAATTAACACTGCCGCCGGAACTGTGGTCGATGAAATCGTTGCCGAAATTAAGCACTTTGCGGATCCTAAGGAGGAAGAAGGCATCAGGATTGCTGTCCGAAGGATTGTGAAGCTTGCGGCTGAAACATGGCGCTTTGCTCGCCTCGAGCGAGAACTCATCACGGCTACTATGCCAGCTGTGCATGACGACAAGCATGAGTTCACTGGCCCAGATTTCTGGCCACCGTACAAATCAGAAGATACTCCCATTGCATCTCTCGCAGGCACAGCAATCCTAGACGAGGCGCCCAAGCTTCTCCTGAGACTATTCCCAGTCATCCATCGAGAGCCCAAGCATGAGAGCTCGCAGTCGTCGAGCGAGGTGAAATTGGAAGACTTCATATATCATCACGGTTTGGCTTTGTATGATGATGCAAGGTGTGTGGAGATCAGGCGGGAGGAACTGAGAGCAGCCGGTATGCCACCAACCATCACTTCGTCCCCGACTGCTGCTGATTTTCCACCGCCTATTATTCCACCGCCGAGAGACCCTCCCCCACCCACGCCTGAGATGGGAGCTCCGGAATTGGGTGAAGAGCTGGCAGCCAAATCCGAGAAGGATTCAACACCACCATCGCCGAAAGATCCTTTGCCACCCACGTCCCATGTAGGATCATCTGGGGCAAGCGATAGGGCAACAATAAGATCTGAGAAGGCTTCCACGCCGCCTCCGGCGCCGATCGATCCTATCGAGTTCTTGTGTCGTTCGACTAGTCCCTCTGTAAAGTCTACAACATCTCCACCAGATTCCTATGTCCGTCCTCTTCCGGGCCCCATCAGCTATTCAATCCCAGGTAATACCGCCGATCAACCTGCATCCAGCGAGACTCCCATGGAGATTAAAGAAACATCGCCCGAAGCACATCCAGCTCCACCGTCAGAGGTCTCGCAGAAGTCACCAGCGCCTTCAGTGAAGTCCTCCAAGTCATCGGCTGAGCGAAGTGTGAAGGACGTAGATTCAGTCGATGCACCTCCGCCTGCTGATGAAGCTGCAGCCCCATCCTCACCTGAAGCCAATGCAACACCTCAAGCTGCGGAGAATACCGCTGATGAGGCATCTCCATCTTTGACGCCACCTTCAAAAGCTCCGTCCGAGTCGTCTCGTCGTTCCACAAGTCCTTCTGCCAGAAGCTCAAAGTCAGGAGTAGCCCCCTATGTTCGGCCCATCCCGGTCCCAATTGGCGATTCTAATCCAGCAGACGCTCCACCACCAGCTGGATCGATAGTGTCTGCAACACCCTCCAAGGCGCCCACTGCATCTGACCCTCCGTCTCCCAGAGAGAGTGCTGTTATTCCTCCTTTCCACGCCCCGTCAGCAGCCTCCACCAAATCTTCATCTCACACTCTCCCAACTCCTCCACGTTCTCGCGCCCCTTCCCCCCTGTTTCCAGCTGAAGACGAAATTGAGGCCCTCAGACCCCATCGAAGTCGCAATCCGTCGGCCATTACTGCGTCACGTCGCTCCGGTTCAGCTCCCAAAACCTCAAACGAGGAACTGAAGAAAGAGACAACTAAGAGAACAAGCGGATATGCTCTCAGCAACAGCAAGTCCACCTCTGTTTCTGTCGACGACAGATCTCATCGTCCCTGCTCTTGCGACCGATCCATGTCTGAGCAAAGCATGCGAAGCTCCAACAGCAGATACATGTGTGAGAGTCGCAGTGCAGCTATCAAGGGGTTGTACCCGAATAGCCCACTGGCTGGTACAGTATGCTCATCTCATCCTTCTTTAGCAGGATCGCACGCTTCCATGCCGAGAGCGCATTCGCTGAGGAGGAGGTCCGAGAGGTTGAGCGAGAGAGGGAGTTGGGAGACTGGCATTGGTGTCCAGGGGTCGATGGAGGGTGCGAGTGAGAGGAGAAATAGTGAGTCGTAGAAAGTGGGGATAGATGCACTGACGGACGTCTTTTGGTTCTTCTTCTCTTTCCTCTTGTGGGTGCATTTTCTTTGGTTTCTTAAGGTCGCATGGCTTATGTTTCGGTTCCCCACATTGCTATATCGGGCGTTTCATTCTCCGAGATTGTATCATCTAATCCTGTTGGGTTCCATTCGATATCCTTCCTCGATGCGGGCGTCGTAATCTTGTTTCATCATTTTCCCTGCATCAGCAAACCATGCATGGTTGGAAACTTTTCCTTGTCTCGTCTCACTTGGAAGGGATCGCAAACCTCCATGTGAGCGGACTCTCTTTCGTTGACCATTTGGCATAGCGACGGCGCTGTTTTCCTTTTCTATTTGATGGGTTGATGTCTTCATAGGATCAGTGCATATATGGGAAGGATACATCGGGTTCTATGCATATAGAGTAGTTACTCAACAGCATCTCTTTCGTGTGAATAAGGCCGCGGAACAGGTCACCCCTACCTAGGTACCTCAAGATACTGTGAGAGTCGTGTTTGTATTGCCATAATAACCAAGAACATGCAAAGAGGTCTCTCTGCTAAGGGAAGATGTTCAATCTTGGAAACGACGTCGGAATAAGTAGGAATTTGGACGCGTGGGGTGGCCCCCCACGATAGCTTCTGGAACTTCATGATCGACACCTCACTAATCATCAGAGTGTCACCGCTCCTCAAAGAGCACCGCCTTTTGTCGCCACGCGCAACGCCTCCATCCCGCTCTCTCCCCTTTTTTTTCTTCTTACCTCTTTCTACTGACCCGCCTTATATGCATCGCTGCCGCGCCCATTATCTGCAAACAATCAGCTTATCGCGGCCCAAATCCTCCACGCCATGAATCTGAGCTGAAGCTCCCCCAACACCAAGCCACGAGGCCCGCGCCTCACCTCCGCGCACGCTGTCACCCGCTCCGCACCGCCCTACAGCGTCGTCCTCGCTCCGGCTCGCATACCCACAGCTTCCATGCTCCCTCTTGCTCCCCAGCTGCGCAATCCCTCTTCCTTCGCCGTCCTGCTCCAACCCGTTCTCCGTCCCCCGAACCCGCCTTACTTTCTCCGTTTATGCCCTCGTCTTTGCACACCCATACCTCAAAGCAGACGATGCTTCGCCGCACGTGCGAAACAGGAACCGCGAGTAGGAACGTACACATTACCATATCCCGATGACGAAGATTCCCCGTCCTCGGCGCCCTCGAGCAACTCCACCACGACCACCGAGGTCACCACAAAACCCAAACCACCTTTCTACTTCGAAGCTGGCTATGCGCTCTACGCAAAGCGTCCTTCTCGACCCTTCCCCCCTCCTTTCCTTTCATACCCCTCGGGCAGCTTCTCCGAGCCGCTAAGCACTCATCACAAGTCGCGCGACCGACGCGCAACCGTCAATGGGGAGCTGATACGCGGCGTGACCAATGGCGACGACGCAGTGATAGTAGGGGAGAATTTTATAGGGGCGAATGACGGGGTGGGCGCTTGGGCACAGAAAGAGAAGGGTCATGCTGCGTATGTTTCGTTTCCTCTTCCACTCCCCGCTTTGTTTTGGCGCTTTTTGCTTCTCGGAAATGAGTTTTCGATAGCTATAGGCTCCGAGTACTAACTAATCACCCACACAGCCTGTGGTCCCGTCTGATCCTCCACTTCTGGTCGTTAGAAGCCGACGCCGCAGATCTATCCGGCACCGACGAAGACGCACCTCCGCCCGACAATATTGCCTACCTCCAACGCGCTTTCGAGCGTACCAAAGAAGCCACTTCCACTCCAAACGAATGGTACGGCACCACTACCGCTTGTGCTGCTCTCCTTACCGCCGAGTTGAACAATAGCCCACACCCGGTCCTATGGGTCACACAGCTGGGAGATTCACAAATATTGGTATTACGACCGAGAAGTAGGGAAGTTATATTCAAAACGACGGAGCAATGGCATTGGTTTGATTGCCCGAGGCAACTGGGTACGAATAGTCCAGATACACCTAAAGATGACGCGGTGGTAGACAGGGTTGAGCTTGAGGAAGATGATGTTGTGCTAGCTATGACGGACGGGGTAATTGATAATCTGTGGGAGCACGAAGTCGTTGACACTGTGATCAACAGCCTGCACAAGTGGGAAGAGGAGGCAGGAAAGGTGAATGAGGGGAAAACCCCCGCGGAGCAAACACATTCGGATGGTATGCGTTTTGTTGCGCAAGAGCTGCTCAATGCGGCAAGGAAAATTGCTGAAGACCCATTTGCTGAAAGCCCGTATATGGAGAAAGCAATCGACGAAGGTTTGTCTATTGAAGGAGGTGAGTGCCGAGAAGTAGCTTCCCTCCAAACTAAGCATTGCTGATCGTATATTAGGCAAGCTCGACGATATTAGTGTTGTCGCCGCGCAATGCAAAAGACGGAAAGGCTGAAAGTGAAGAAACAAGTCGCCGAACCGATAATCGTGAGCTGTAAACTCGCTTGCCTCCGAGGCAGGCATAAACAAATAAGGAAGATAAGAACCCAGCCATCCCGTCAAGCCCAGAAGTAAGTCAACTTCCCCAATAATCAATGTACTCCCCCGCTGACTCAGTGACCCTAGGGTGTTCATTCCGTGGAAGGCACATGTCACAAGCTGGTGTATGTTACAGTTGACAGTCCGACGTTGCCTGGACTTGTGAATCCGCAGGCTCCTAGAAACGGTCCCTTCTGATGCGGGGCGCTGGAAATGGTTGGTGTAGTTTATGCATACGAGAGAAGGAATAGTCCCGGATGACAACTTACGGATATAACCAGGCCAGAGAGGTTCAAGTGTAAGCCAGGAATGCTCATGCTCCTCTGGACGATGAACTTGGGGACCGTGTAAACCTGCGTTTGCTGTAGGGCGATCTGCTCCTAGATATCGATCTGCTTGAACTCCTGGAGCGCTTGCGCTTTTGAACATCAGCCCTTGTATTCAATGTACTCTCTTCAGACGAGTGCGCAGACGGAGGACGCTCGTCCTCCCTCACCCGCTGAGATCTGGGAGTAACCGACCGCGCAGAAGTGAATGAACTTGACTCGGAGCGACGACCCCTGCGCCTTTGGGGAGACCGTGACCGTGTGAGGCTGCGCCTAGGTGATGGTGAGCTCAGTTTCTCTCGTGGGGTTGGAGACCGGGAATGATGCCTCCTAGTAGCCCTATCTCGGCTTCGAGAATACGATGAAGTCCTGCTCCTTTCCCTCCTGTAGCGTCCGCGCGGAGAACGGGACCCTGTTAGAGAACGACGCGAGCGAAGAGGTGAAGGTGACCGGCGACGTAGCGACCTGGAGCGACTAGACGAGCTCGTGCGAAGGCGCCTACGGGGAGGAGACCTCGAGCGGCTCGATGATGGTGATCGACGGCGCCTGCGAACCGGAGACCTTGACCGACTCAAAGAAGGGCTGCGGCCGCGACGTGGTGGGCGGGGAGATCGCGAGCGCTCAGGCGAAGTCTTACGGTGGTCGCGGCGGGGACTAGGAGACCTTGTTCCAGTGGGCGAACGCGATCGACGCCGATCACCAGACCTGTCCCGGCCGCGTCCTCGGGGCGGAGGGACATAAGAGTCACTGTCTTGTCGAGGCGCAATACCGCGGCGGGGTGGTCTACGTTGTTGATTGCGGTCATCACGACGGCCCCTACCGCGCCCGCGTCCTCCATGAACAGGCCGATCCCTGCGCACAGACAGCTCATCTTCTCGGAAAGAGTTGATCATGTCGTCTTCTTCCTTGTTCAGCTGTCGCCTGCGGTTCTCGGCAGCTGCTTTCGAGGCCTGTAAAGCGCGTTAGTGTCATCATCTTGCGTCAACTTGAGGTATCCATACCTGCTCCTTCTGTAACTCCAGTTTCTTCGCTTCCAGCAACTCCTTCGGCACTCCTGCAGTACTTTCCTGAGCACTAAGCATCAGGTTCCACAACTCTTTGCAAAACGCCGCGCAATCCTTGTCAAGGAAGCCCTCGAGCTGGATCTGAATCTCCTTGATCTTGGGCTGTTTCATGTTAGCAATCGAATTGAGGCATTGGACGTTGTCCTCACAAATCGGTCTTGCTCCAGGAGATTGTAGCACGTCTCGACAACAATATCGTCCTCGTCGCCGAGGATCGCGGTGATCTTCTCCGCGATCCATTTCTTGATGATATCGAGGTTGACCTTCTCGCGATCCACCTTCTTGTCGAATTCTGGTGGGAACTTCGTCGCCTTCAGGCGCTTTTGGTCGGTGGTGAGCGCCATTCCAGCGCAGCCGTCGCGGAGAAGTCTTGGTGGTGAGAGGTGTGTTTGTTTTGCTGGTGGAGTGGAGATGAAGGGAGATCGGGCGGAAGAGCAGGAGCTTGGACTACTTGGCAGGGATTATATTTATTCCGTACCGACGCCGCCTTGGCAGGCTTGTATAATCGCCACTCCATTGACGTTCCGAAGGAGTGAACACACATGTTCAGATCATGTATTGGTGAAGCTGGCTTACCAATTGCCAACGTGACACTCTGTGCTGGTTGCATCATAAACTCTGCTCCCTACCCCCAATATTCTGCAGGCCTATTATCTTCGTGCCCCGAAAAGGGTTGGATTGACCAAGCATTAAGTTTGCCTACCCTAGGGTACAAAACCTCGTAAGGCTGAGCTCGGGATTCCACTACCTAGTCCGGCAATATTCTCCTTCTCCGGCGGGACGGGAAGCCTAAAACGTGTTATCCCACATCCGTAAGGCTGTGCTGGAACTATTACGCCAATGGTAACACCAACTCGTGGGGAGGAAAGCGAGACACCCGACCATTAAATACCAATGGCAACGTGGGATTGTGCAGACAGCGCGTACGCCTGCATCTGTAGAGAGACATTTGAAACATTCGAGACATCCGAGACATGAGATGAGCCAGGAGCCGCTCTTGTTCTTTCGTATGACGGACCCCACGCGATACGCTGGGGATGTATGTGCAGAGTCACCACGTCTGCGACCTCGATTACCACCTCCATTTCACGAACAGCCCCAATTCAAGTCTCAAGTTGAGACATGTATTCGTACTCAAAGGGCAGAAAGCATTATTGGCGGCGGTTGAACGTATGAAATCTCATATCGCAGTCCAGTTCCACAATTAGTTCACCGGGAGGATGGCGGCCCGCTATTAGGGTGCGCAGTCAGATGTGTTCGTGAAACGCAATATTCAGGAGAGACACTGAGCGGTTAGAGGCCGGATAGGGCTGTTCCGTGTAGTACAGCATGGATAGCTGAAGAAGCTGCGATTATATTGGTGCGGAGCGAAATCGCGGAGAGCTATTGAGGTGCAACGGTTCGTTGACTGCGTCGACGGCAGCTGAAGTGGCTTGGTGTGCTGCTATGGCTGTGCGCATCACCCTCGTTATGGATTAAGGGCAATTTCATCTGGCTGGAGCGTAGGTTGGGGTCCAGATCGTGAACCCACTATTGGTGTGAAAAAAGTTAAGGAGCTACAGGGCTCGCACTTCGGATTTGAGTTTTTTTCATCCACTTGAAAGAGAAAATTAGAGTAGACAGGAAAACAGAAAATGCAGTGTCTTTCACACTTGGAGAAGCTGCCGTTGCAAATGCATGTCATTTGGACAGAGTGCGGTTCCCAACAATAATGCGTGAATCTATATTCATCCACTGTTCACCGAATAGACGGAAATAGTAAAGGTCTCTAGCCACACGTGCCACGCCACTTCCAAACAGGAGTCGACCTCGTATCCCAAGAAATGCGCGTTTGCAAGGCCGAAGCTTGATCCGAATTCAGAGAGTGCCAATAGCAGAGGAGAAGGCTTGAGGTAGGCTTCGACGTCACACAAAGCTGTTCCCTGTCTGGCGGCTGCAGTAGGGTCTTACCGAGTTGCGATAATTGTGAGACAGTCAGGCTGTGATATGGTTTTCATGTTATTACCACCGCTGAACTGATAGGTCTCCCGTGAGGTGGTAAAGACATGTACAGCCACGATCAATCGATCGAAGAAGATCTGCAGGAGTCATCTCGGAAAACCTCCTTGATCGGTGATTACATTGGCCGGGCATATGGTCAAATTGCTGAAGGTCTCCTTTTGTTACCGTCCGTTTTCTGACGTGCGTGTCGGTCAGCCCCAACGCATCCTACAGCGTTCTTGGGCTGTCCGATCGATACAAGGTTTGTTGATATGTAGGAAAGTTGTAGGTAGTTTAAAGCGAACTTTTCGTGTGTTTAAAGCGCTAACATTTTGAAAGTCGTGTTTGTAGATACCCAAAATGCCACCCCGATTGATCGTGAGTGGCATCCTTCCCAATGACATGAAAATCCGAACCCGCCCCATTTCTTCGCCAAACCCGGTGGGTAGTTACCATGTAAAGAATTGCATGCCGGGGCAATTAACGCACCGCTGAATTTGCAGGCTTTGCGGACACTTGACTGGTCAGCTGCATAGATTATGCCGCCAAGGCATCTGCAAGCATGGGAGGTTCAACGGTCGGCAAATCTGCCCTTCATCAACCCAGTGGCGGACCGCAGTAGTCACTTGTTCTGGAAAGCCTTGAAGTTGAGGTCCTTCCTCTTGACGCTGACCACCATGACCGAACAGCCTGGGAAGCAGTTGGGGGTAATGCTTTCCACGAGAGCCGCAACAGTGTAACCCCATTGGAGTTGTGACCGACAGCCTTAACGTATTCAGAAGCTAGATGAAGATCTAGTTGTAACCGCATGGCGCTTGAACACAGACGGTTTCTAAAAACTTCTTCAGAGTTGGGTCATCGGAGCCCTGACTGCGCGGGCACCCTCGAGAATGCCCATGGATAGCCCCCACAATATGGTCGGCCGGAATTCGTGGAAGGCCCTGTCGTCCAGTAAAGCGGTTGAGTGCACGAAGTACGCTTTTGGGCAATCCTCCGAAGTTCTGCTTTCCGCATGGTATCGTCTCCGTTGACGGAGTTCGATTCCCGATATACCCGTTCTTTCTGCTTTCTAGCACCTTTCCACATCACTGGAATGAATCTCTTCGAGCAGTGGGCTTATCCGCTACTTGGAGTAGATGGATGTATCCGTCCCGAGTTTGATAAGGGTTCACGAACTCTGAATTGAAGAGCCTTTGGGTAACAGATCGGTGACTGAGGTCACACAAGAAGTCCGTGAACCTCATCCTTCCTGTACCCCCGTGGCTGAGGCCCGCTCAAAGACATAAATATGGGTTTGGGGCGACCGTACCCGAGACAAGGCTTCTTGGCCCAGTTGTGTACGCAGGCATGTCTCGAAGTAGGACGGGCCCTGACCGTGAATGTCGAAATATCGTCAGTACAAATAGCTCCCGAAGGCTCCCTGAGAAGTGACTCCTACAAGCAATCACCTTTCACATCCACGGAAATTGCCTCTACTCCATATCGTCGTTCACTCCTATACAGCTTCCGGACGACATACGCTTTTTTTTCCACAAGTATGCCTCATGCTGTTGATAGGAACGCTTCGGGCGCATCCCAGCCAGTGAGGCCGTTCTCTGATTTTGCCCTTCTCAAAATGGGAAGCTAACTGGGGAAAGGTGGGAGGAGATGCCCGAAGCACAGCCGGAAGAACAGCACAGCTCCAAGGGAGCGTTTCCCAATCGGTAGCATTGGATCGGTGGCTGCAGGAACCGTCTCAAGATGAACCGTACCATCAGTATCGAAGCAGTAATTCCAGCGGAGGACCGTTGACAGAGGGAGAAAGAAGCAACACCAGGCCGAACTGATTGTATTCTTCCTGCCCATTTGATCTGAGGCACGTCCAAATAGATTTCGGTCGGCGGTTTAAGGCTAGGGGCGAGATTTCAACGCGAGTAATCGGGACTAGGTACATTATTACAGAGACTTCCACATTCAAGATCAACCATAGTGCTCAAT
Organism: Westerdykella sp. P71; assembly: GCA_019022765.1. Taxonomy (NCBI): domain Eukaryota; kingdom Fungi; phylum Ascomycota; class Dothideomycetes; order Pleosporales; family Sporormiaceae; genus Westerdykella; species Westerdykella sp. P71. The sequence continues at coordinate 12,589 of JAFHBW010000331.1, read as the reverse complement.
GATGCCTTGCAGTTTGCCAGTGCTGTACAAAGTCTGGGAAGATGCTGTCTGGACCAGATTGGTGAGGGCAGGCCTAGGTGTTCCTGCTCCTGGAGCACCGTGGAAACTCAATGCTAGTGTGAGAAGGACACTGAATTCTCAGCTTCACATTTCGCTGTACGTATGTATTGTGGAAGACCTCGGAGCAAGATGGGATGTCAGGGACCAGGCTTCAGCCGCACAGGGCCTTGTTGTCTCATTAGCCTTGCCAAGCATCTCCACGTGGAAGTCGATCTTCCGAGATCCTCCCGAGCGGAGTCCCTCAACATGAGCCTTGGCTTGGGAAGCCTTATGAAATCAGATCGATAGGAGCGTCCGAAGAACTTCTTTCACTTGTTAGGTAACCTGTTCGGTCGAGAGTGGACTGGAACCAGGCAAGCTCGCGATGGATCTACTGGATTAAAGCTGCACACCAGGGACCTTTTCACAACTGGGAGGCGTTCTTGGGTGCATGTCTCCATCATCCATTTCTAGAGGGACACACCGTGTCGTCTTTTCATTTCTCTCGGCACATGCAAGCAGATCAGGGTACATATAACTATCTGAATAGAATATTGGTCATTATGCATGTCCCTGGCATCCTTTACCCGTTCCGGATGTGCAACAGCCGAGGGCAAAGGGAGCAGAGGCGCTAAACAACGAGGCAGCGATTCATATACTCCTGTGTTATACCATTTACGACGGCCAGATCACGTAGGCTATCGCGAAGTTTCCTGGGTCCGACTTTTGTAGCCCAACAAATTGGTGGTGAAAATCCATCATGGAGGGCACCCCTTATCGCGCTGCGTCACATGTGTGGGCAGTCCGCCGCGCGCCTCTGATCTTTTTGGGTGGCGTCCGTCCACACAACCACCGCACCGCAGAATGATGAAAGGTATTTCGCACCAACGCGCGTGCAACAAGCTCAATGGCCGTCTAACAACGGGCTTTTTGATTTAGGTTCTGCTTCCACCGCACCCGACGCGTCCCCGGACCTCACTCCTGCCCATGTCGACGATCCGCAGATTCCCTCCTCCGAAGAGGAGGAAGCCCTGAATAGCGAGTCCTCCGACCACGAGGACGAGAATGCCTCGTCCCCAGACCCCGACGGTCACAGTGGAGCTAGTGCGGCCGAGGGTGCAGCTGGCGAAGAGGGTGACGAAGATGCCACGCAGATGGTCGACGACGCACAAGCGGCTGGGATGCTACCGCGGGACAAGCAAAGAAAAACAGCTTTCTACGATTATGCGTCGGAGAAGCAGATGAGCCATTCTGAGGCAAGACAGTTCTATCAGCGACACCAGTTGGAGAGCCTTGGGGGTTCGCAAGCCGGAGATGGTTACAGCCCCGTTATACGGGCGAAGACGTTCCCGGTCAATTTTGCTGGTGGAGAGAGCAATGACTTGATCGGAAGGGCAGATAGCATTCGCTCGCGGCGGAGCAATATCAGTCTTCCTAACCAGGCACAGAAGTTCTCGCTGGCCATTGGCTTGTCACAGCCCGAACAGTCACACGAAGCTCGACCACAAGCACACACCCCTGCGCAAGACCACTTCTCGACAGATATGCTTCTACAAGCCGACCAGCAGGCCAGAGACCACACGCGACACCCGGGACTTCCACACGAACAAAAGCCGTCGCTTCTTGCAAGTCAAGGCATACACGGCGCAGGCGCCGGGATAGGGATAGGAACAGGAGCTGGCGGCTTCGCCATGTCGGATAATGAAGTTACTGCTGAGCTCAGCACCATTTACACCAATGTTCAGAAGGTGCTTGACCTCCGGCACAAATACATTCGTTTATCGCTCCAGGGTCAAGGGGACAACCCCAAAGATGATCCTAGCTGGAAAATCTACCCGCCTCATCCGGAGCCTGTGTGGGACGACCTGAAGGAACGACACAATGGCACGAACAGTTTGCAGAATAGTACTATGTTGGACTCGGGTGAACTGCCCAAACCTCCAAGAAAGATGGGGAAAGATATTGGGGAGGATTTCCACGTGGATGAAGTACCGATACCGGGACCCTCTGAAATGTCATTCCGCCTAGATGACAGTGGTGTTTTCCAAGTCTATGAGAACAGCTCAGCAGAACTGGATACCCCGATTGTGGCTATACCAACTCTCCGCGATTTCTATATCGATCTTGACACAATTCTCGACGTCTCCTCCGATGGACCCAGTAAGAGCTTCGCATTCCGCAGGCTCCAGTATCTGGAGGGCAAATTCAACCTCTACTATCTTCTCAACGAATACCAGGAAATAGCAGACAGCAAGAAGGTACCGCATAGAGACTTCTACAACGTGAGGAAAGTGGATACCCACGTCCACCATTCGGCTTGCATGAATCAGAAGCATCTTCTTCGCTTCATCAAGTCTAAGATGAAGAAGTCGCCCGATGAGATTGTGTTATTCCGCGATGGCAAACATTTGACTCTCAAAGAAGTGTTCGAGTCGATTAATTTGACTGCTTACGACCTCAGCATTGACACGCTGGATATGCATGTGCGTAGCTCTTACGACGTCGATTGGTCCAATGCTGACTTCGCAGGCTCATACTGATACCTTCCATCGCTTCGACAAGTTCAATCTGAAGTATAACCCCATTGGTGAATCGCGTTTGCGGACGATATTCTTGAAGACCGATAATTTCATCAAGGGTCGCTACCTTGCCGATATCACGAAAGAGGTCATATCCGATTTGGAGTCCAGCAAGTACCAGATGGTGGAATGGCGCATCTCCATTTATGGTCGTGAACTGGCGGAGTGGGACAAGCTCGCGGCATGGGTGGTCGACAATAAGCTGTTCTCGCCAAACGTGCGCTGGCTCGTCCAGATCCCCCGCTTGTATGACGTCTACAAGGCTTCTAGCCTTATGGATAACTTCGAGCAAATCGTTATCAATGTCTTCCAGCCTCTCTTCGAGGTTACTAAAGATCCCTCGAGCCATCCAAAACTTCACATCTTCCTCCAGAGAGTGATCGGCTTCGACAGCGTTGATGACGAGAGCAAGGTCGAAAGACGCTTGTACAAGAAGTTTCCCGTACCGAGAGTCTGGAATTCGAAGCAGAATCCCCCTTATAGCTACTGGATGTACTACCTGTTTGCCAACATGGCTTCCTTGAACTACTGGCGGAAGCAACGCGGCTTCAACACGTTCCACCTTCGGCCGCACTGTGGCGAAGCTGGTGACACGGATCATTTGGCTGCCGCCGCGCTTTGCTGTCATAGTATCAGTCATGGTCTTCTTCTGCGAAAGGTTCCCCTCCTGCAGTACATTTTTTACCTTGAACAGATCGGCATTGCTATGTCTCCGCTGAGCAACAACGCCCTGTTTTTGGCATACGAACGGAACCCATTCTTGAGTTATTTCAGGCGCGGTCTTAACGTATCTTTATCAACGGATGATCCTCTGCAATTTGCCTTTACCAAGGAGCCCCTCATTGAAGAATATTCGGTGGCAGCGCAGATCTACAAGCTCAGTGCGGTGGATATGTGTGAGCTTGCCAAACATTCAGTCGAACAGAGCGGGTTTGAACACACGGTAAAGCAGCGATGGCTTGGAAACAATTATCATCTACCTGGAGTGGCTGGGAATGACATGGCTAAGTCAAACGTTCCCAGCATCCGGGAGGCATTTAGGCACGAGACATTGGCCCAAGAGTTTGATATGTGAGTACATACTAGTAGACACGTTATGGTTTGCTGACGACCTAGGATCAATCGCTACACCCGCGGTGCTCAGACAAGGAGCAACAGTCTCACAGCATCGAATCTTCAACCCAGCGGTGCGCCTGGCCTTCAGACTCCGAAGTCTACCCTAGCCACCCATGCAGGTTCCCCTGCTGCTTCACTCCCCACGAATCCATCCATATCCAATATGGCTGAGCATGTGCATTTTGCATTACCTCCGGGCGCTTATCAAGGCTCCCCTGTTTTCCCTGCGCAGCAGGCTCGTATGCCCGCCACGCCGACACAGCCAGGTGCCCCAACACAGCCAACGTCTCCTACACGGACCAAGGACGAGCACTTCGAGCGTCCTCGCCGAACCTCCTCTATGGCCCTCAACCACGGAACTACTGTTGTGCCACAACCTACAGAAGGCGTACTTCAGCCTCTGTTGTCGCAGCCAAATTCACTTGCGCAAGCGTTCCAGGTGCAAAGTCCTGAGGAGCCGACTCCGCAGTTGCGCGGTACGAGCTCGGCCGGTATGACCATTGATCTTAACGAGCCGAAGATTTTTCCTGGAGTTGTTAGCAGGAGGAGAAGAAGCAGTCTGAGGGGTAGCAATGCTGAGGAGGCCGATCAAACCCAGGGTCAGGCTCAGGCTGGACGATCGGGTTTCAAGAAAAACGATGAGAGTGCTGTTGTTGAGTAGCGCGATTCCCCGGGGCCCACAGTAATGGTCATGTGACCCAACGGCTTACTATACTAAGTTAGTTTGGGTTTGGTGAATATAGACATCGTTTCTTTGCTTGATCGAATCAATTAGCGAGAACAATGAATTGATAACAGCATCAAAGACTGTTGGATAGAATGAACGAATTTGGTTACCCGACCATGCCCGCCTAAGTCACGTCACATGCCATCTAAGTTCTTCAACCTTGGAACTATCTCGGACTCGTGACGGACCAAAGAAACTCCGAGCAGTGACGACTTGCAATGGTTTACTCTATAATACGAGTCTCAACCAGCGAGCCACAGTCGTCCCCTCAGCTTATAATTCCACTCTCCGCCTACGTCATTGGCTTTTCACCCGGAATTGACCTGTCTCAGCTGGACAACGCACCTTCATCTAACTGCCCACCCAAGCACCCAAGACTTCCCAAAACATGCCCTTATCGACTTCCATAACCTCATTACCCCTACGTGTACCCGATGGATATCCCGATCCGCCACCTCACCACATCGGCCAGCCCCCAAACTCCTTCATCAACCCTTGGTCCTCCTACAGACACACCGCCCCGATCGAAGCATTTAAAACGCGCTTTCTCTCCAACTCGTCAAAGAACTTTGTCCCTATTCCCTTGGACCGGAAGAATCTGGTTCGAGTACACCAACCTAACTTCACTGCCACTGCCAGCGAGGGAAACAGTGATGTATCCATGAGAGCCACATGGATCGGCCACGCAAGTTTCCTTGTCGAGTCCGCCGGCCTCAAAATCCTCGTCGATCCTGTATGGAGCACACGCGTTGGGCCGTACGGTCTTATCGGGCCGATCAGGTTCACAGATCCGCCCTGTAGCATTGAGGAAATACCGCATGTAGATGCTGTGTTGATCTCACATGACCACTATGACCACTTGGATGCGCCAACGCTGAAGGCACTCTATCGGAAAGAGAAGGGGAATTTGAGATTCTTTTGCGCGTTGGGAGTGAAGAGGATACTGTTGGGACTTGGGGTGGGGATCCCGGAAGAGCAGGTTACGGAGATGGACTGGTGGAATGCGATTCGTCTCCATAGGACGAATGGGGAAGACAAAAACACACCCGGAACTATGGATATCGTATGTACACCTGCCCAACACCGAAGCGGACGGACGCCATGGCGTTTCCAGAAGAGTCTGTGGTGTAGCTGGGTCCTGAAATCCTCCTCCTCGCCATCTCCTTGCCCAAGCACACACCCAAATGTCCCCGGAGATATCTCTGTATCCACCAAATCCCTCTTCTTCGCCGGCGACACCGGCTACTGCAACGTCACCACCGACGCCGAATACTCCCATCATCACGCACCCCATCCCCCTTGCCCCGCTTTCTCCCAAATTGGCGCCCTCCACGGGCCCTTCGATCTTTCTCTCCTCCCAATCGGATGTTTCAAACCTCGAAGTTTCATGTCTGCCGTTCATGCATCACCAGATGACGCATTGGCTATACACAGAGATGTAAGAAGTAAGAAGAGCCTAGGGATGCATTATGGGACGTTTAGGGGGGATATTAGCGCGCATTATGAGCCTGTGACGGAGCCGGTAGAGAGGTTCAAGGAGGGTGCGGTGAGAGAGGGACTGAGCTGGGGTGAAGGCGTCGATGGTGAGTGGGAGGTGGGCGTTTGTGGGATAGGGGAGACAGTGATGGTTTAGGCAAAGGGATCAGTGGAAAGCTTGAGCACTAAGCACTTCTTTGTGATGATGTCGACTAGAGCCGCCTGGATGTCCTTTTTGTCTTTTAGTAACGTAGTTCAAAACAAATAATTTTCCCAGACGTCACTTGGAAGGTCTTCGAGCGTTTGTTCAGCCACAGATCTTGCTGGCCGAGCGCGCGCCACAAACAACAAATAACGCCTCATTTGCGACACCGCCACCGTCAAATTCTTCATTCTTCGAAAAACTCTAGTTTGGGCTATATAACTACCTAAAAACATCGTAAAACGTTCCTTGAAGAAGTGACGAGTAGCCCCGGTGCACCTTTGTGCATCTATAAGGGCCAGTATGCTGAGTCATCCGACACTTGAATCCACAGCTTCAATTCCGGGTTTGTCAGCTTTCTGGAATCTTTTTTTCTTTTTTTAAAAAATGAGACCTCTTGTTCCGAGGGGCGTATCTTATGCTTACCGGAGGCGCTTACATCTAAACCCACAACAACATTGCTGTCCTTACCCCAAACTAATCTTTTTTCTAAAACAAAATACAAATGGACTGGGTCTAATTTTAATCCAGTAATGGGCTAGTAACATGGTTCGTGGCAAAGGGTTGAAAGATGCCTTAGTAACACACCTAGACGCGATGCGTTACTACTAGGGTTAATAGACAGCCGTGGCATTATTAGGTTATTATTTGCAATCTCTATGCTAGAAACCAAAGTGGATAGAGACTTATTCCCTACCCACGCCTCCAATCCCGATCTTTTTTCCCTATTGTTGGAAGTAAGCAACCTGCTAGTTAGAAATTTCACGTGACGGTGCACTAACACCTCCGCATATGCCTTGACGCGAACTTCGCGGAACCTCACGCACATAAACAACGGAAATCCCTTTTGAATAACGTCCTGAATATATGGCTAGCAATAGTTACATCCTCTGCTGTAACTTTTGTAAGGATTCAAACTACCACAGTAATGTGGTAACTTGGAATTTAGTTTTATCTGTAAGCCTTGGTCAAGCAGCCACGAGGAGAGTAGATCTGTGACGGTTCTAGACTGTCTGATAACACAGCTGCCTACCACAGGCTTCCAAAGCTGCCTACTGCTGCCTACTGCTGCCTGTAGAGTAGGAACCTATATAGAGACCGCTAGATACTCTCTTTTACAATCAATGCAGTCTTCATAGCCTGTCCCCACAGTCTTACAGTTATGAGCCCGGGATTTATCCGCAACGTTACTGGATTCAACTACTGAAAACCTACCCTCCTCCTGCCACAAAGAAGTCGTCGTCGCGCCACAGTCCCGCCGCCGTCGTCGTTGTTACCGCCGATTTGACAGTTGAATCGATCGTCGCTAGAACAATGGATGTGGATATGCATCAGGAGAGCACAAGGGTACAGCTTGTATCAAAGCAAGCAGTAATCCTGAATGATACACAGGATTGGCGGCCTTGGATCCAAATCAAAGAAGATCAGGCCAAAAGGCTGCAAATATGGGACTACGTCAACCCAGACGAACCCTGTGCGAAGGAGTTTGCCGAAGAGATGCGAGAACCAGTCGAGCCAAGGCTATCCGATTATGTGAAGGAGGCCGCAGACACAGTTGATGGACGACCGCTCCAGAAGAGTGACCTTTCAGAGAAAGAGAGGCAGAACTGGAGAGAGGATCGAGCTGAGTGGAAGGACGACTACACCCGCTGGCAAACCCGCAAGAAGCACTATGAGGGATTCGCACATGACGTACTTCTTACCATCGGAAAGCAGCATCTCTACCTCCTCAAGGGAGTAGATCACCCGAGGAAGCGCCTGCAGATTCTCAAGCAGCGCTTCAGCCCAGGTACATGGGCACACCAGGAGGCTGTACGTTCCAAATACGTAGCCCTCCACAAGAAGCCAAGGTCGGCGAACCTAGAGAAGTGGCTGGACGAATGGATACAGACTTGTGCTCTAGGACAAGACGCCGATCTCCCGGAATTCAAGGACCTAACGCCTCAGAAGGACTTCATCAAGGCTATTATGAGTCTTAACGAGGTTTGGGCGAACCAGAAGCTCATCGAAATGATCTCGTGCACCAACAATGGGACGGAGAGCTTCCCAGCCCTCCATACACTCGTGGACGAGTTCAGACAACTCTACCGGATACAACGACCTATTGCTTCGACGCTGGGTACATTTAGTGCGACTCTCGAGGCTGCTGAGGAAGAGCCGAAGAAAGAGAAGGAGCGCAAAGAGAAGTGCTGGTGTGGACGCCCGCATCACATCAAAGACTGCTTCTATATCAACACTACACATCCGAAGAAGCCTGAGAACTGGAAACCGAGGACTCACCTTGCTGAGAAGCTTGAGAAGCTGAAGAAGGAGAAGAGCAAGGACGGTGACCGAATCAGGAAGGCGATCAAGGAGTACGGACCCAGTGAGTCGAGCACGGATCCAAGGCCATTGGACAGAGACAAGAGAGCTCAAGGAGAGCTCCATTCACTCGCTGTACGGCAAGCGTTCAGCTCTAAGGAGTCGTCAAGCCTACCGCCGCTGCTGAATCGATGGATCCTTGACCCTGGATCGAACGTACATGTCTGCAACACCAAGGCATTTGAATGGACAGCGTACGAGCTACAGGACGATACTGATTCCTACATCTACGCTAGAGGGCAGCAGCTGAAGGTCGAAGAATGGGGCACAGTTATTGTATCAGCAATGGGGCCCTACGGCAAGCAGCAGAGATGGTAGCTCTCCAATGTGGCGTACATCCCAGGATTTTTCACCAATATTGTCTCACTGTCTCGCTGCCTGGAGGTAGGCGTACATTTCGACTCTGGCAGGCACTGTCTGTATCAGAATAAGCCTTCAAACGTCATCTGCAAGCTTGAGTTCAACGGCGGACATTGGTTGCTTGACAGTGACGAAGCTGCACGCCCGAAGCTGAGCGTATACGCGACAAGGCTAGAGAAGCCTTCAAGAGATCCAAAAGCACCGCTACGAGTCACTAGAGCTCAAGCACATGAGATCTGGGCACATGCGTCACCAGATGCGATTGAGAAGCTCCCACAGGCAGTCACTGGCATCGAGCTAGAAGGACCGAGCGCAAGCTCCTAGAAGCAGTGCGAGACATGTATTAAGACAAAGCTTACACAACAAATCAGTCGCCGAGGACCTACAGAGAAAGCGCAGAGGCCTTTCTTCCGAATTTCTGTCGATCTAGTGCAGCTGCTCGCGAGACCAGGTGAAACTCTAGGGGGTGAGAAATACCTTTTCCACCTCATGGATGAATATAGTGGATGGCATAAAGGCGCCTGCCTACCAGACCGACGAGCGCCAACGCTGCTATACGCTTTCAAGCGATTTGTAGCAAAAATCCTCCGCCAATTCCACTATGTCGTCGTGTGTATCAAGCTTGATAATGATCGAAGCTTCTCCAACTTGGTTGAGCTGGCAAAGAGCATGGGATACACAATAGAGCCAAGGCCAGCGGACACCCCGCAGCCAGGAGGTGGCATTGAGAAGGCAGGAGAGCTGGTTATGAGGCAAGCGAGAGCTCTGGCGATATCCTCAAAACTCCTAAAAGATCAGTTGGCTGCAGAACTAGCGATTGCTGCGATACAAATCCTCAACCACACTCTAACAAGACGACTAGGGTGGAAGACGCCATATGAAGTCGTACACGGCAAACCTCCGCCAGTCTCTCACTTCGCCAAAATTGGATCTAAGGCTTTCGCCCTCAACAAGCATATACTAAGAGGCGACAAGCTAGAGTCCAAGGCACTTATTGGCTACCTTGTAGGGTGGGACTCTACTAATATCTGGAGGGTATGGATGCCGAACGAAGACAAGGTCGTCCGCACACGGGACGTGATATTCAGCCAAGGAACTCACTTCGAGGAGAAAGATCGATATGCTCCACTGAGTGAAGTGATAGAGGTTGTCGACTTGCCAGAAGCAGAAGAGCCCTCAGCGGAGGAGCTGGCGTATGCCCTGCTGCCCAGGTCGCAACCAAACGAACCGAATGTGGCAGCAGGAGCGCTACTGGTCACGGTGGTAGACACTGAGGTGCTGCCATCAATCGAAGAACAGCAGGAGATCGAACTCCAGATCGCACACGGCGAAAAAGGAGGCCCTGCTGATCGATACCCAACCCCAGAAGACAGTCCTAGAACACTCATGCTAGAAGACGACGTCTCTATCGCTGACTCAGTGACCGAATTGCCACCTCGCCATATACAGCAGGATCCTCAAGGCAGCTCCTCTCGACCGACAGGGGTGCAGATCGATGAGGACCTGGGGGGTGAGGAGGATCAAGAGCAGGAAGTTCAGGAGAATGCTTCAAGAATAAGGCCAAAGCCTGGTCGACGAAAAGGCAAAGGCAGAGAGCTAGATCCAGTTTGGAAAGGATTCCAGCAGGTCAAGCCAGGAGAAGAGATCCCTGATAAAAGGAAGAATAACGCACCTCGCCGTGGGCCTGATCCGAATGCGAAGAAAGGCATAGATCCTTCTGCGATTATTCCTGGTGACTCAAGGTCTATGAAACGACGCCCAGGAGCACACGCAGTATATCTCGGAACGTTTGCTGCATCGCTAGAGAATCCAGTTTGTACGAATGCCGAGCCCTCTATTACGAGGCTGCACAGAGACCAGCTGCCTGACCCACCAAGGCGCTGGAGCCAGTTAAAGACGCATCCGCACGGAGAAGAGTTCAAGAAAGCTGCGCAGGCAGAATACGAGGCGTGCTGGCAGAAAGAAGTGTTTAAAGAAACGTTAGTGACGGCTGAGGACGCAGAAGCCGAGATCCTGCCGCTTAAATGGGTGTTTACCTACAAGTTTGACGAGGACGGCTACTTGACCAAACACAAGGCTCGTCTCGTGGTAAGAGGAGATCTACAGCTCGATTGGCCAGACACGTACGCAGCTACACTAGCTCTCAAGGTGTTTTGATTCTTGATGACCCTCGCCACTGTGTTCGACTTGACGGCATACCAATACGATGTGACCAATGCCTTCCTCAACGCGGAGATGGATCGACTCGTATACGTACGAGTCCCACAAGGCTACGGGAGCGGACTACTAGAGCTACGTCGCGCTCTATATGGCCTGAAGGAAGCACCAAAGCTGTGGTACATCACACTCACGAGGGTGCTCGATAAGCTTGGCTTGAAACCAGTAAAGGGAGTTCCTTGCGTATACAGCAGCTCGCATTTGATTGTATTCTTCTACGTTGACGATATCGTCGTCCTCCTACATCCATCAAAGCTACGCTATAAGGAGAGCTTCGAGAAGCTACTCATGAGCAATTTCAACATCAGATCAATTGGAGAGATCAAGTGGTTTCTAGGGATCCGTCTGATCAGGAATCGCCAGGCGAGGAAGCTCTGGATGCTCCAGGATTCCTACATCGACAAGGTGACAGCTAAGTATGGCATCCGTACACCAGAGAAGGACCCAGGAGCTCCAATGCCTGATAATACGCTCGAGGCGAGCGTAGAGGAACCAGATGAGGCCAGAACGAGGAGATACAACGAGCTAGCAGGCAATCTGGCATTTGCAGCCTGCTGCACCAGAGTGGATGTAGCCAGGGCACACTCAGTGCTGTCGCGACACCTCATCAACCCTGGGACGAAGCATCTGAAGAGGCTGGAGCGCGTATGGGAGTATCTGAGTTACCATAAGTACAAAGCTCTCACCTGCTCAGGCGACATGCGGAAGCACCAGGAGTGGAACACATCAAGAGAAGATGAGTTTCCAATAGGAGTACATCCCCTACCAGGCGACCTGATGGACGCGCCCTTCGTTGGAGCATCAGACGCTGCATTTGCCGACGACCCGTCCACCAGAAGGAGCTCGCAAGGATACTTGTTCATGTGTTACGGCATGCCTATCGAATGGAAGGCCACACTGCAAAAATGCGTCACCAAATCAACCACTGAAGCGGAGCTGATATCGCTCTCAGCGATGGCTGGCGAATGGCAATGGTGGAACAGGTTTTTCCAGAATATCCACTTCAATCTGGATACAGAAGTGTCGCTATTTTGTGACAACCAGCAGACTGTACGAGCAGTCACCACTGCTAAAGAAAGGCTTCAGACAAAGCTGAAGCATGTGGACATCCACTCCTGCTGGCTGAGGCAGGAGGTGGCACATGGCCGCGTTAAAGTAGAGTGGATGCCTACAAACATGATGCCCGCCGACGGTCTCACAAAGTGCTTGCCAAAGCAGAAGCATGAGATGTTCCTTAGGCAACTTGGGCTAGAAGATGTGAGGCATCTCATTCAAGGGCTGTCTACCAACGTACTCTATGATTGAGGCTTGGTACCCTGCGCATCAAGGGGGTGTGTAAGCCTTGGTCAAGCAGCCACGAGGAGAGTAGATCTGTGAGGGTTCTAGACTGTCTGATAACACAGCTGCCTACCACAGGCTTCTATAGCTGCCTACTGCTGCCTACTGCTGCCTACTGCTGCCTGTAGAGTAGGAACCTATATAGAGACCGCTAGATACTCTCTTTTACAATCA